>CAXFZK010000339.1:0-10724 GCA_964007305.1 Netelia melanura
GGCCAAAAAGTAACTGCGTTTTTTTCTTACTGATCACCGTACGCTTCCATGCATTAGAAACGCAGTTACTTTTTGGCTAGACCGATATATACGTATATTACGTATATGTAGCAATTGTAGCTCTGCGTGTATCTCCGCAAAGTAGGAACTTCCGTGGTATGACATTGCGAATGATTTGGACATGTGCAATTTGCAGACACGTGGCTCGAGAAACGATTATTCGTACTTCGGTGACGGAAATATCGTGCGTGATAAATGAGAATGAAGAACTGGATAAAAATAACGTTTTTATCTGTATATTGAAATAAATATTTACTACGAATATTAAACGTGGATTTAACAATAAAAAAAAAACATGTTCGTGAGTGAATAAAAATTTAATCGAATTACAAAATCAAATTTTTGTCATTTCGACCGATAAATTTCTGAAAAATGGGAATGAAAATATTTTATTCTTGATGTGCGAAAAATTTCCGATCGATTAGAGTCGTAAAACGTTAAAAACGATGAAAAATTAATTTTTTTTAGTGTTTTGTTGTTTTTGCGAAAACTACGAAATAACGAAATTTTTAAGAGACTGTAACTTTGTTCTCGTTAGTCCGATGCGAAATTGGCTAAAGACTTTTTGAAAGTTTAGGTAGAGATCTAAAAAGTGGCGCAAAGATCTTTTAGATAGCTCAATTCTTGTCGCCATGACAACGGTTTGAAGATCGCGGTGTTTTTATCAAAACGGACATGTATGCGAAAACTTCATCAATCAGTGTCTCAACTTTAAAAATCTGTGAAAAATCGAAAAATGATCGTAGTCACGTGATTCGAACGCCATTTTGAAGCTTGAACGATTAGCCATCATTGCGCCGACTGCGGAATTAAATATCCGATCAAAATTAAAATGGCAGCTGTCTAAGTGCATCCATGAATTTTTGGTCATGAGCGAACATGTTCAAATTTAATTTTCATCCACATCGACTTTTTAAAACGCCTAAAAAATCGCCAATTTCCCGTAAAATACGAACTAAATATCCTCGTTCTCGATTTTCCACAACTTCCCGATAAAAATTTGAAAAACGTAAACATAAATTTTATGTTTTTTTTTTAAATTTATTATTATTTCACGAAATTCTCAATTAACTTGTATTGAATTCGAAGCGGAAAATCAACTAGGGAGAAACGATAATTCCCACACGTTGAGATTGTACGAAGAAGCAAAAAAAAACGGGTCTGTATTTTTAGCAACGTCTCGTAAAATCTGAACGAGTTTGGGATAAAAGGGAACAAGAAAAACGAGAATAAAAAGGAGAAGAAATAAAAAACAAAAAACGAGTGCGAAAGACGAGACCATGGACCAAAAATTCTGGACGCACGTGGTGGAATCGTCTGGATTTGGCGTCTTTGTTTCATCGACGAAGCCCTCGGTGTCTGCAGCCTCCCCATTATTATGCCACGCATCGAGTTGTTTGTCCGGACGTATTGAAACTCGTTCTCGAACGCAAACGACTACGGTCGACCCATCCCCCGAAAAAACAAGAACTTTTTTTCACCAACATCGTGATATTGTTTGAATAATGAATTCTTTTTTCCTCCTAGATAACTTGTCCGAAAAAGTAATATAATAATATAATGATATAACAATATAACAATATAACAATATAATAATATAATAATATAATAATATAATAATATAATAATATAATAATATAATAATGTAATAATGTAATAATGTAATAATATAATGATATAATAATATAATAATATAATGATAAAATAATATAATGATATACCAATATAATGATATAATAATATATTGATATAATAATATATTGATATAATAATATAATGATATAATACTATATTAATATAATAATATAATGATATAATAATATATTGATATAATAATATAATGATATAATAATATATTAATATAATAATATAATGATATAATAATATATTAATATAATAATATAATGATATAATAATATAATACTATACCGATATAATAATATACCGATATAATAATAATATAGCAATATAATAATATATACACATATTAATATATTAATATATTAATATACTAATATAATAATATATTAAGAGTAATATTATTGAAATATACAAATATAAAAATATAAGAATATAATAAAACAAGAATTAAAAAAAATTGTAAATAATCTGAAATATTTTTTTCAGTTTCTCTCAATATTGCAATCGTAAAAAAAAGTTTATATGGAATGAGAAACGAGTGATTATGGTAGGACGAGACTACGAAGGGACGATCGATCAATCTTTTTGTCACAAAAGCCAAACGAATCTCGACTCGACTCGACTCGATGAAAATGTTTTTTTGTAAAGAAAGTCGTATTTTTGAGTTTTTTCTTTTTTGCTTCTTTTATTTCTCCGGCGAGTTCCGAAGATCGGACGTTTCGTACGAAACCCTTCATCAATTATCGCGGGCTCCCGCTATTTGCAGTTGCGTTCGTTTCTTGGGAATTTACGATCGACCCAAAGTTTTAGGACCGGAGAGAATTTTGCTCGTGTTCTTATTTCAAACGAATTCATTCCGAGAATCGCAAATGCCTCTCGCTCCCTCGGTCTTTCGTCCGTCAGTGGACCTCTCGTATATTTACGTTGGGACATCCGTATCACATTTAGCCCGGAACCTTTGCTTGCGAGTTAAAAATTAATTTAGGAAAAAAAAATATAAAAAGTTGTTTTTTCGAAAAAAAAAAATAAATAAATAAATAAATAAAATCGTCGAATTTTCGTTTTTGCTTCGTTCGCAATATTTTCTCGTCCTTGAAAAATATTGCTTTTGGACATTTTTGATTTTATAAGGATTTAAAAATTTGGAAAATACGAATAAAAAAGAATCATCATTTAAAATTTTTTTTTTTTGTTCATTTTGTTGAATTGTCGTGAAGTGAATGTTTTTTTTCGTGACATCGAAAAATTTCGAATTTAATTGAATAATTCCAAAGAATTATATTTTATTTTTTCGAAAAAAAAATTAATAAATTAAATCGTCGAATTTTTGTTTTTGCTTCGTTCGCAATATTTTCTCGTCCTTGAAAAATATTGCTTTTGGATATTTTTGATTTTATAAGAATTTAAAAATTTGGAAAATATGAATAAAAAAAAATCATCATTTAAAATTTTTTTTTTTCTTAATTTTGTTGAATTGTCGTGAAGTGAATGTTTTTTTGAGACATCGAAAAATTTCGAATTTAATTGAATAATTCCAAACAATTATACTTAATTTTTTCGAAAATAAAACAAAAAATTGAATTAAAAAAATTTATCATTTTTTTTGTCGATTTGTCGCGAATTGAATTTTTTTCTTTCCAAAGAAATCGAAAAATTTCGAATTTAATTGAACAATTCATCTTACGCATTGGTTTTTTTCCATATTCAGGTGATTAAAATTAATTATATTTTCCGGCTTTTAGTTTCACAAACCGGAAGCACTTACGGTGGAAACACGATCTGGAATATCGTTTAGCTCGAACGTGGGTTCGCGTAAGATCGTAAAACGAAATACGATCTTCGTTTAACGTTTTTTATTTTCAATTTTTTTTTTCCTTTTCTTTTTTCACTCGTAATGTCTTACGTACCTCGCATCTAGCAACAATTTTATCGCATCATCCTATCGAGAAACGATCGTTACGACCAATTTTCAAAATTATCAAAAAAAAAAAAATCAAAAAACGAAAAAAAAAAAATTCACAAATTTCAAATAAAATTTACGAAATTAATTTTCTTTGGTAAATACAGTTTAAAAATATTTTTTTTGTAAATTATCCTTCGATTTTTCATAATTATAAATCATTATTTATTGTTATAAATAATTTATTTAAAAATTTTGAATTTTCGTGTGGAAAAGAATTGTGAACTAAGCGAATTTTCAACGTCGTCCTTTCTGGAAGATTCTCAACGTTGGAATAAACAGATGCTCGTCTTCTTCCAGGTAGAAGAATGGAGCCCTTCTTTTGCACGAGGGGTCCAGGGGGACCCTCCGTCCTTCCAGGATCGTCTCCGCAAAAGCCCTACGGACAGGGAGCATAGAGCTCACATTTTTCGATAACGGTCCGTTTTCTGCGAGCCTGTGGACCCTTTTGTAGTCGAAAAAAACCCTTCGTGGTAGCCCAGAAAAGTCTTCCATTTTGTATATATATATTTATAAGGGTGAATTGCAAATGCATTATTTCCAAGTCCCCTTCGTCCCTTGGTATCTTTTCCCACGTATAACAGGTTTTATATTTCTTATTATTCTTAAAACGAACCAGTTTTTGCTACTGGTTCGATAAAATATTGCAAAAATAATAATTTATAGCTAATAACAATTTATTTGTATTTTTTGTTCGAACAGAAAATACAATTTTTATAAAGCATTTAATAATTTTGGGATAATTTATTAATTTTATAATTTATTGTTATTTAGTATTATTGGAAAATATTGCAAAAATAATAATTTATAGATAATAACAATTTATTTGTATTTTTTGTTCGAACAGAAAATACAATTTTTATAAAGCATTTAATAATTTTGGGATAATTTATTAATTTTATAATTTATTGTTATTTGGTATTATTTTTGGAATTGTTTATAACAATTTTAGCAGGATTTTTTTCGTTAATGAGATAACTTTTTTTGTTTTCTCATGTATAACAGGATTTATATTTTCTTATTATTCTTAAAATTAACCAGTTTTGGTGACTACTTCGATAAAATATTGCAAAAATAATAATTTATAGCTAATAACAATTTATTTGTATTTTTTGTTCGAACTGAAAATACAATTTTTATAAAGCATTTAATAATTTTGGGATAATTAATTAATTTTATAATTTATTATTATTTAGTATTATTGGAAAAATATTGGAAAAATAATAATTTATAGCTAATAACAATTTATTTGTATTTTTTGTTCGAACAGAAAATACAATTTTTATAAAGCATTTTATAATTTTGGGATAATTAATTAATTTGATAATTTATTATTATTTTATATTATTGGAAAAATATTGGAAAAATAATAATTTATAGATAATAACAATTTATTTTTATTTTTTGTTCGAACTGAAAATACAATTTTTATAAAGCATTTAATAATTTTGGGATAATTTATTAATTTTATAATTTATTGTTATTTGGTATTATTTTTGGAATTGTTTATAACAATTTTAGCAGGATTTTTTTCGTTAATGAGATAATTTTTTTGTTTTCTCATGTATAACAGGATTTATATTTTCTTATTATTCTTAAAATTAACCAGTTTTTGCTACTGCTTCGATAAAATATTGCAAAAATAATAATTTATAGCTAATAACAATTTCTTTGTATTTTTTGTTCGAACAGAAAATAATTTTTACAAAGCATTTAATAATTTTGGTATAATTAATTAATTTGATAATTTATTGTTATTTGGTATTATTTTTGGAATTGTTTATAACAATTTTAGCAGAATTTTTTTCGTTAATGAGAATGTAAAATTAATTATTGATAATTATAAATAAATGGAACAATTGATTAAAATGAGTTCAGCCATACGTCATGTTCCAGAGTTCGATAGATCGTAGAGGAATCCGTTGATAGACCCAATTCTGGATAATAATTCGTTCTCCTCTCATCGATTTGATAAGTACACACACGACTCTAATTTGTAGGGCTTCGTAACTCTCACTCATGAGCTCTTCGTTACATCGTTATTTGCAATTAGCTCCTTATTACAATTCAATAATTAAATAAGACTTAAAAAAATACAAATTCTCTCGTATTTATTACGACCTAATATATTTACAAACAAAAATCTAACAAATTCATCGACGCAACGTTATAAAAAAATATTCAATTATCAATAATCACGAAAAAACTACGATCGAGCGTTAATTCGTTCCCGCTCACGTTTAAACGAAGTCACGTGGTCACGGACAAAATGGCGGGAATCGTTGCCGTGACGGTAGATCGTTGAACCCTACGCCGTGTCGGAGCACAAAAGTTACTCCTTCATTGTACGTTCGTTCGACCCAGCGAATATACGTCCTTAAATCATAATTCAATTTTCAATAATCGTTACAATTAAAATTACCATCGAGTTCGAGCGACAAAATAAAATCAATGAAATTTCCACAAACTAAAGGGGCCCGTGCACCCGAAGATCAGTGCCGTATCTAGCCAGCTGTTCACAAATCTACAACGACTAGAACCGTTATATTCCAATCTCGAATATAAATAACAAACCACGATTCTAACCAACAAACGTTAAAACGCTTTTATCCAATCCCAAAACAAAGATTCATTTACGACAATTATTCACGCGTTACATTTCTCCTATAATCGTTCAAACATCGTCTCCTCTTTATCCCGCGACGGTCGAAGCTTCCCTTGTTCGCCGTCTGAGAGCGCCACGTATCGGTCACTCTCCGCAGCGACGGGAGCGCAGAGTGGGGGGAGACAGTCACGAGCGCCCGAAAGCTACGTCCCTGCCCGGTCTCCCTCGCAGTCGCAGCTTTGACCGTCGTAGTTTACGGAAGTGACGCGCACGTCGGTCGGCTTCGTTACGTTTACAATTCTGTCCACGGAGTCCTCGCGTTCATCGGTTCATCGTGGGAAGCCATTACCCTCGGCCGCGTTAAGCATCGTGCCATATTACCCACACGCGTCCCGAAAAGTAAAACAAATCTCACGCGTAGTTTTAAGTGAAATATTATGAGAGTTAAGGCCGAAATGGACGACGACGAAAAGGGGTGAGTGATATATTTTTTTTCATAAAATCTTGTAAAGTCCTCGCTTGGTGTTTTGTACAGTGTAAAAATTGAAACACGTCGAGTTTGACCGTAACAAGCCGCGTTGTGTGTGCGCCCCCGTTTGTGTTGAACGAGCGAGCGAGAGTGAGAGAGAGAGAGAGAGAGAACGAGAGGAAACGTGAACGAGAGAAACTGCGAAGATAACTACGAGAAATCTTCGCGTTCAACGGACACGAACAAAAATGTATTCTTCCTTCGAATATTCTCGGCGACCACGCGACATTTTTTTTTCCCCCATCTCGCACGCCCAGATCCGTTCTAACCGCAAAAAGAAAGAAAAAAAAAGAAAATTGCGTTTTGATCATACTCCCCCCTTCCCTTCTCGTTCGCATCGCTCGTAAAGAAATAAAAATGAAAATAAATAAAAAATGACGCTCCGTGAGAAGCGTCGTGGTTAACGCAAGAGACGCTTTCCGCGTGAATTTCTCTCCTTTTTTTTCCGCTGCCTAGGCAGCGTTTACCTCGATCGAGGGGCGAGCGAGAGAGAGAGAGAGAAAGAGATAGAGACGGACGGACGCACGGACAGACAGACAGAGCCGCCAATGCCGGCTGCGCGTTTCTTTTTCCGTTTTTTTTTTTTTTCTTTCCTTCATAAAACATCCGCCCCGCCTCGCGATACGATTCATGCATCGATAACATCTTTCTCGGGGAGGTTTTTTTTTTTTTTTTTCTGTGTGTGTACACAAAGTCTCGAGTGGGAAAATTGCGTCGAACGAGCGGTGAAAGTGTGCCGGCTTTAACGTTATTTGCGACTCTTCTACTGACAATTTTTCTTCGACGCCCTCCCCTCCACTCCGCGTTTCCCCCCACTCCTCTTTTCCTGTACCGACGGTTCTCCCCCCCTCCCCTTTCTCCACGCCCCGGTGACTACTCTCCAGCAGGATTTCTCGACGCATCGGAAAATTTGGTCGACATGACGTACCGTATATTTTCACGACGAATGATGAAAATTCGATGATTTTTTTCTCACGCCACGATGAGCAATAATGCCCAGCAGTCTTTTTATCCTCAGGGTGATTGATCGTAGCGAGAAATTGTTTCATCGATACGCCACACGTACGCATCGCACGAAGTGGCGAGTCGGTGGCTCGAACATAACCTTAAAAATGATATTTTCGTTGGAACGATAAACGCAACGGGATTTATATTTGTGAAAACGTGATTGATTGTTGGTTTTTTTAATTGGCATTTGTACAACGAAATGTACGTACGATGTATTTATTCATCGGTGAAATAATAATAATACGATTATCGTGAGAAATGTCGTTTAGTTGATGTGTTTCGTTGCGAGATGGCGCCACGTACCGGACACGACTAACGGACGCCAGGTCGATCGTGAAATTGCCAGAATCGAGGCTTCGTCGAGATTAATCGAAGTCTAATTCGTCGTGAGATTTTTCGATACGCGAATGTAGATCAAACGTTTGCCCTCGTAAAACGATTTCGTAAGTGATCGACCCGCCAATATTGTCTCGAGATTGTATGTTCTTACGTTGGGTCTGCCATGAGGCGTCCCTCCATGCCAACGATTTTAGCGTTACCTAACCTCACTTATTTTTTCTTACTTGTTCTCAAGTTCCATGAAAATTTATACAAAATTGGCAAAATCGAGGGATAATCCAACTGGCGTATCTTATTTTCTTTGGTCGGTGATCGAATATGGATCTTATGAAAGTTATATTGTGTTTTGATAATTGCTGCGAGTGTCTTAAATGTATGAAAATGGATTTTGCAATATCGCTGTTACTTTAGGAATAATAAAAACAGTTTTCATTTATGATATATTAATCGAGAGCTTGTATTTTACAGAAAACTGTTTGTCGGTGGTTTGTCATGGGAGACAACGCAGGAAAATCTTCAGCGTTACTTCGGTCGCTATGGCGAAGTGATAGACTGCGTCGTCATGAAGAACAGCGAGTCGGGGCGAAGCAGAGGTTTTGGCTTTGTGACGTTCAGCGATCCAGCTAACGTTGCGACCGTTCTTCAGAATACGCCTCATCAGTTGGATGGTCGCACGGTGAGTTCAAGAACAACTAGAGAACAAAAGAATCTCTTGGAATTCAATTTCCCTCGTTGCAATTTATGTCTTTATCTCTTTATCCTTGTTTCAACTCTTCAAAATTCACAGATTGATCCAAAACCATGCAATCCACGCACTCTGCAAAAGCCAAAGCGGAGCGGAGGTTTTCCCAAGGTTTTCCTTGGCGGTTTACCAAGCAACGTGACCGAGACCGACATGCGTTCGTACTTTACGCGTTACGGCAAAGTCATGGAGGTCGTGATCATGTATGACCAGGAGAAAAAGAAATCCAGAGGTGAGTTTTGCACGTTCGGACGACTTTCTTTTTAAACTCCGGGCCATGCGATTCTTTGACAATTTGTAACCGATCCATTATATACCTTTTTTCTTTCTTTTCTAAATTCTAAATTAATGATTCTAGATCGATCGTCTCAAAAGATTCCTACATTTCCCTTACTGGAAATCCTCGAGTTAACAATAATTAAAAAAAAAAAACAGTTGCCACAGAAATCGCAAGACCTTGGACGATAAAAAAAAATCAAACCCAACATTTCCATCCAATTTTCCCAAAATTTCATCATCGTGCAAAACAAAAAAGGTTTGCCGCTTCGAGCAAATATTTATTGTTTCGTCGTATCGTTCTTTTAATATCATTAACGATATTAAAAAAACCAAGAAAATCCAAAAACGACGCGCACACCCAGTTGTTGCATTATCGTAATTTTTTTTTCTTTTCGGAAATAAAAGAACAATAAGTTTATCGATCATTTTCGTCATTATCGTTGTTCAAAGCGAAACTACTATTTCCTAATTAAAATAACGCTTAAATTAAACTTATCTTAACGTAGATCTCTGTTAATTTTTCAAATAAATATAAATTATAAAAAAACACATATTTCCAATTACGTCCAAAAACTATCCTCCGCAATGAAACAAAACATATCCGTACCCTTCTACATTAACAAACAAACGATGAGAAATTATGTTTACGATGAAATACGTTACGTTAAAAAAAAAAAAAAACAAAACAAACTTACCATTCGAAGCAAATGGGTTTTTTATAACAATATTATTATTTTTTTTTTCCATTTTTCACTGTAAATAATGTTTAATTACTAAGTGCGTCCTTATAAGTACGTAAAATTAAGAATCTCGGTCAGGCTATGCTACGCTAAGTTATCAATACATAGCTTAAGTTGGCTAAGCTACGTCTAAGATGTTTTTTTGTACAAAAAAAAAAAAAAAAAAAAAAAAAAAAAAAAATCCTTCGTTAATTTTACCAGGTTTCAATAATTTCATCCATTAATGAAAAAACGACCAAAAAACAACAAGACAAAAAAAAAAGAAACTAGAACGAAAGAAAAAAATCTAATATTACGTAAAATTATAAATTCGACCAAAAATGTTCACGTGTTTTTAAATTTACAATATTTTTCTTTGTTTATATATCAATCGACGCTTCTTAACGTTTCGTATTCGCCTCTTCTTCGTACCCCATCCAACGTAATTTTCCTCTCGCGAAAAATGTGATTCTATTTATTAATTTTTTTTTTTTTTTTTTTTTTTTTTCTTTGCGAATTTTCATCGACGAGAAATCCTCTTTCCTCTGTTTCTTTTGTTCTCTTCAATTAGTTTATTTTCAATGTTTTGAGACTCGCACGAAAATGCAGCACTCTTCTTTACCGACATTGTCCCATATCTTGTTAAACTTTTGTGAAAAAAAAAAACAAAAAAAAAAAAAATTTTGTAACGAGGATGGCGTTTTTGAGATGGAAAAAAAGAACAATTTTTTTAGAAAATATTGCACAATAGTAAGAAAAGAAAAGAAAAAAAAAAAGAATCATATCCCCTGGAGGAGTTATCTCTCAGATGTCGACACGCTTTTTTTGATATACAATGTGTC
>CAXFZK010000340.1:0-28902 GCA_964007305.1 Netelia melanura
GAGAGGATTCGGAGTTCAACGAGCTGTCAGCAGAACGAACGGGTTATTTTATTTTTCTCCGGATACCAGATTCTGGACCAAGCTGCGGCACAGTCCTGTATGGAATTTTTGAGAAATCCCGGTCGAGACCGATATTTCTAATGAACGACATAGGGGTCGGCTTTTTTCCCCTACCTTCTACAGTTTTCATCCAACCTTTCTCTACTTTGAGAAACTGTCGCTCAATTGGGTTTGCAACGAGGCTTCAAAAGAACGAATGAGTTATTTTGTTTATCTCGGAGTACCAGCTTCGGGGACGAGTCGCGGCAAAGGCCTGTACGGAATTTTTGAGAAATCCCGGTCGAGACCGATATTTCTAATGAACGAGAAAGGGGTCAGCTTTTTTCCCTACCTTCTACACTTTTTATCGAACCCTTCTCTACTTTAACAAATTGTCGCTCAATTGGGTTTGCAACAAGGCTTCATAAGCACGAAGGGGTTATTTTGTTTGAATACAAATTCAATTCAAAAGGTAATTTTTGTTTACAATTATCTAAACTTCTATTATACTATTAGCATTTTCAGGGTCGGTATTATATGTGTTGAATCAGTGGGGTACGGCAGAAGCAGCTCGGGAAACAAGAGAGTCGGCATGAGTACCCTTTCGTATACCTCGCCTTAGAGAAAGCGAGAAGGAGCTACGACGTGCCAGTGCAAAAAAAGGAGAGTCGGCATGTGTACCCCATCGTATACCTCGCCTTAGAGAAAGCGAGAAGGAGCGCTTGCTCATCCGTAATTGGTTAGAGAGGAGGCGAAGCTACTTCTGAAGTTGTGTAAGGTATACGTGAACGCGTCTGTGTGACCTAATACATTCTTGTAGCAACGCCAGCACTGTCTGTACTTGGGGTACCGAAGCTCGATGGGGTACTGAATTGCAGGGGACAATCTAAACCTAAGCAAGTTCTATCTATAGTCGTCTGAATTCGTTGGTTTGGGTAAAGTTTACCTTACTTGTAACGTTTCTGAACAGACCCCTGGCATGAGCTTTTCTGGAGCAGCGGAGGTATATGACCTCGTATGCGAAGCTCATGACTCCTTCGCCATCTTGCGCGCCTGCTCGCGGTTGTAACCGCATGGCTCTTGTTTGTCCGCTATCTTGGCCGTTGTTCAACACCTCGTGGGATAATGCGCAGCTGGCCGCCATGCCGCTCTCCAACCACCGTTGGCGAAGACCATGTCGGTTCGTGAGTTGGCGAATTCTTCGAAATCCTGCTCCGAATCACCAAGTCCTTCTGTGGGAGTGGCTTTCACAATCCCACTTGTGATAAATGTTAGAGATATTGTTCGCATTCAGGAAGAAATAAAACATTCTGCAACACATCAGGAACGCGCCGTGCCAAGTTTTCTTTAATTAACACACTTCACCCCGTCGACTCGTTATACAAATCGTCTTCCCGGATCTCAAACCGTCCTACGCGCACTCGATTCACTGTCTCTTTGTACAGTCTCTACACTCAGTTCTGCAGTCGGCCTAAAGTCTCGCACCCAGTCCTTCTCTGTAGTTTTTACTCACACGGTCCTCTATAGTCTTTACTCACGGAGCCCTTCTCTTAGTATTTATTCGCATAGCCTATCTATCACTCGGTGTATTCCGTTTTACTATCACTTCTCGGCGCACGGTTCTCGTTCTTTATCTATCGCGCTGCTCTCTTCGACGCTCCGTACTAGACTCAGCTAATCAATCATGGACGCTGCCGAGCGCGGTGGACGCGCTCGGCTCTTTCCGAAGACGTCCGAGCGTCGCTCGCTCACGGACACGCGCTCTTATGATTGTGTGATGGGAGCACAACACAAGGGACTAGAGAGTGTGTAGCTTTGGTGCGCGATCTGGCAGCAGTGCAGCCAGATCGCGCGTAAAACTTACCCACTCTCTAGTCTCTTACGCGCCCATCACACAATCATACTAGCGCGTGACCATGAGCGAGCGACGCTCCGACATCTTCGGAAAGAGCCGAGCGCGGTTGAAGTTTCCCGACTGTGCCTTCGGCAGCTACACCAACATAGTCGCACTTGAACGTGCACAGCGTCAATGTATTGGTGTAGTTGCCGAAGGCACGGTCGGAAAACTTCGTCCACTCTCGGCCGTTTCCGAAGATGTCCGAGCGTCGCTCGCTCACGGGCCCGCGCTAGTATGACTGTGGATTGGCGCGTAGGAGACTAGAGAGGGGGCAAGTTTTACGCGGAATTTGATTGACGGTTACATATTATGTTTGATCACCTCATATATGCTCCACGGGCTCCATAACGTAAACATAACTCCGAGTATCTCGCCAAAAAATAGCAGTGTGCGCTAAAGAAGTCGAAAAATCACGATGACCGTCGATAATATAAAAACGGGAAACATACCATCTGAAGAGATTTTACTACAAGTATATAACATTATTATTTCTAAATAGATATACACAGTTCAATTACTTACAGATAGTTCGTTCGAATTACACGATAATATTAAACTTGTGGAATTCTACAAAGTAAATTCTCGATGAGATCTATAATTATGGTATGAATTATTTGCAGATGGTGGACGAAAGCAAGGGCAGTTTCATTCTAAATATCATTTAATTATTAACAATAATTGGCAACATGTTCGCGGTTGGACTTGTTATAATTTATTTCGTCACAGTAAAAATTGTATTGAAAATAGCGTCTGATATTAATGTAAGTATTTACCAAATAAGTGACTTTTGTATTATTTGTTACGAATGACGTCAATTATATTTGTGAGTGAAAAATTATTAAAATTTATTAAACGTAAATTTTTAGATGGCAGTACACCATACGTACGATTCTAACGACGCTGAGATGGGATTCGTGCCGTCCACAAATAATGATAAACAAACTAACGCGGATATTGATGGGCAAACGACCCCCCCCCCCCCCCCCAATCTACAAGAGTTGGAGACTGTGGTCTAAAATATTAAAATAATTAAAAACTGTAGAATAATTCTTGTTACAAATATAATAGACTTCCGGATTTGTTCTGGTTTGCAAATTCCACATGCCGTAATTATATTACATTACGATAAGAAGCCTGCGGAGCGTTCGGATAACAATTATTATATAGATAATCCATTTGCTATATAGTTCGGTCTTTTCAACGCATGTTATTTATCAATAATAAAAGACAAAATCTATGTATGTTGTTGATGTTTATTCATGAAGTTTCTCGGACTGGGTGCTTAAAATTCAGAGTATGGTCCGCTTTGAGATCGAGGGTGAACTATGGCACTTCCTGCCTGGTATTTCTCAACGTTAGGATGTATATAAGAATGAATGTTTGGTTTTTAGAAAGAAAAAGTATTTATGAGGAACGGAAAACATTCTTTATCGCGTTGCGCAGGTGTTCGTCGAGTTTAATATTTTGAATGTTTTGGAAAATGGTCTGGGAGTGTTCTGAGAAACCGTGGCTTGCATCTGGACCGGAAACATTAATTGTTTCTTAGGTATACTTTATAAATGAAAGAATAAGATGATAATAATAGTTAAGAGTATGTATAATACTTGAATTTTGCCGGCAGGCTGCATTGCATAGAAGGTAGTCAATTGGTAGTGGTTTAATTTATCGACCGGAGGTGTGCGTCACCCATGCTGGGACGTAACACGCTAATGCTCAGAACACTGTTAGAAAAATTATTATTTCCAACAGTATTAATTGTCATTTCAACGTTCTGGAAATTGCAAAATGATAAGACTGGTTGATAAATTAATTTATGATATTACTAACTGATAGCCAGGGATGCATTGTAACTTTTGCTGCAGGTATGCGATTTTCAGGAGTCCTCACAAGTACTTTCATCAAAAGATCGCGTGCCCGTGGTGTACACGGTAATGCTTCAAACAATTGGAAAATGCATTATGACATATTCAAGTTTTTTACCATTTTTCTATTACCAGAAAAGTCGATCTCCTCTGTGCAAATCAATTGGATCAATATGCGATCGTCATCAGAGGTGAACGGAAATGTTTCGAACACTAAAACATAAATTATAATTCCTAATGACCAAACGTCGCACTGTTCAGTATAACGCTTCCTAGTAAAAATTTCTGGTGCTGGAAATTGATCAAAATAATATTTAATGAGACTGACGAATTTATGTTACATGAATTCTATAAATATGGATATAGATACATACCCATGTATAGCAGAGTACCACAAACGTCATAAAACATGAATTTATGGTGCTTTCTTCGTATTGCACTTAAACCAAAATCGATTACTTTTATGAATAGTTTGTCAGCGGGGTTTTTTTTGGATTAAACGCCATTACAATATTTTCAAGCTTCAAATCTCGATGAGCAATACCTATCGTATGAGAAATTCGTGCTCTCGTAGAAAAATTTGGATACATCCGTCGATATTTTTTGACAGAGATCTGCCCTGGACAGGGCTAAGGGCTCACTCACCCTTTTTATGAAGATACGCCACGGCAGATGATAAATATTTAATGACATCAATAGTCTGTGATTCTTGAAACGGCATGTACGTGTAGAACATGTCAGCGAGTGTTCCATTGCATAACTCAAACATTAAATAAAAGGCCTGAAAAAACATATAGGGGTGTATAAGTGAGTAAAAAAAACATCTTTGACAGAAACTGGATAATTCAGATTAAACATCATATTGACTCTGGTCATCATACCGTTGGCGATTCAAGGATATAATCGAGATGTATAATATTCGGATGTTTGATCAGTTTTAAAATAAAAATCTCTCTCTCAGTTCGTCGTCTTGTTGCGATATCATCCTTGAATATAGTTTATTGTATTCGATAAAAAATTGCCATATTAATAATTGTAATAATAATACATTTTTTTAATGTCGATACCTGATTTTTCTTGATTACTTTGACAGCCCATATACCGTTCGCGTCAGTATTACGTATTGCTGCGATTACGGTGCCAAACTTTCCCGTTCCTATAATCCACTCGGTCGTATACATCTCTCGGAAATGACTTGTACCTGTTAATCTCTTACGAAGGATTTTGCGCGGGCGTATGCTAGTTTCGACAGTACCTGCACAAAATATAAATGTTTGATATTTAGCTCAAGCACATCTTTGTTTTCGATTGCCGTACACATCCATAACTTTAATATTTCGCTACGGGCTTGGTCGATATATCGACCAGCAGTCAAATTGGGCACCATACCTGACATATCATGTGATTCTGTATATACTCTATCCATTTTATAAAACGTTAATTTAGCCTGAAACTAGCCCACAGTCAAAACGTTAATGTACAATTAGACATATGAATAAAAGCATTAGCAAAAGCAATAATTTGATCACGATCGATTTGGCCGCATCAGGAACTTCCAATGCTCCTGAGGGCCTACACGCAGTGCAGCCAGATCGCGCGCAAAACTTACCCCCTCTCTAGTCTCTTACGCGCGATCTGGCTGCACTGCTACACGTGGGGTACACGAGAGCGTGTCCATGTGATCGAACACATGCGTATAGCGACACTAACGACGCCAGTCATTGGTGTGCACACCGTCGTCGGGGTACACCGATTCGTGAACCAATTTTATAGCTATATTCATTTTGTGTCATCTGAATTCGTTGTATATGTATATATGTATATTGTAAATACCAAAAGCCAAATTCACACGTCACTTCATAATTCATTCCATCTTTACATCAAAACATTTTTCATCCATATTTACAAAATTTTATTTCGAAAACTAAATAAATTCCAGTATGTCTTACCGGTCGAATCGACATTTCGCAACTGCCGACGATAAATATCCATCATTAGTTCTTGCACTCTTACCGTACAGAGAAGAACTCCTAAAGCCGACTAGATTCCCGATTGGCCTTGTACGATCGGTAGCATCCCAATGCTGGGTTAATCCGTTAATTGACCAACGCGTGCGGCAATTGCAACAATTTATTGAAGATGACAAACGATACATCCTCGAACATATAGATGGTCAGTATAGCTCTTAACCAATGGCGGTTGCGTCGACCCGCCCTCGACGAATCCAAACTCATCCGGGTCACGTCTAGCCGTGCGACGGAGGTATTGCGTGAGATCCGCGTGTACGATGCGCTCCAGGATCTTTGAGATGTTGCAGAGAAGTGAAATCGGCCGGAAGTCCGACGGCGCGGTGGGTTGAACTATCTTGGGTATTGGTGTGATGTAGGAACGCTTCCAGGCAGACGGGAAGGTATACGTAGTAAGCGAGCAGTTGAATATATCTAGCAGAATATGGAGCAAGGGTTCAGTACAAAGTTTGACGAGGAAGCTGGGTAAACCATCAGAACCAGTGACATAGGATGATTGTAGACATAGCGAGCGACGAAAGGATTCCGGCGTGACGTGCGCGAAATAGAATTGGGCATCGTCGAAGACGGGCGGATAGCGCAGGGACGCAGGAGGACTGACAGTTGATTTGACGTAGACAGCGGCGAAGAAAGTATTCAGTTCCTCAGGGAGCAGTGTGATGGCAGCAGACGCCTTACCGGGAACAACTCCAAGCCGCCTCAAGTCACTCCAGAGTGATCTCGGCTCAGTGTGACGCGTGAGATATACGAAGCACGCGCTTCATGTAGAGCGGTTCTTATCCTCGATCGCAGGTTCTTGTATACCTGATGGTCTTCCGGGTTTCGTGAGCACCTATACCTTTTGTTAGCCCGATTCCTCGAATGAATTAGTGCTCGTAACTCCGGTGTAATCCACGGTATGGGCGGTCGATGTGGAGCGTATAGATGGAACGGCGCGTATGTGTTAAGTAAGTCGGTGAGAGCGCAGTTTATTAGTTCCACTTTCTCGTTCGGGTCAGAAGATACCTCCACAACAGACCAGTCGATAGCTATGAGACCCCTCAGAAAGTCAGGGTCGTGGAGGTTCCTCCAACGACGTTGATGTTGCGCGGTCGGAACTGGAGGCTTAACGGTCAGAAGCCTGTACCGGATGGCTATTAAATCTTGTCCCGGGGCAAAGGGTAGAGTGCATTGTCCTCGCTCGACGACCTTATCCGACGAGTCGACCACACTTAGGTCAAGCCACGAAGCGGCGGTGGCCGTGCGATAGGTTGGTTGATATGGCACGACGTGGAGGCCGTAGCTCTCAAAAATCCGGCGGAGGAATGTACTGTCAGGATTGACCGTATCGCAGTTAGCGTTCCAATCCCCCATGATGACCATTCCCACAAAGTCTTGACAGAGAGTCACAAGGAGCGTTTCAGCAGTGTTAGCGAAGGCGATTTTTGGTGGCCTGTAGACTACGCCGATAAGTATGTTCCAACCGCCGAGCCCCGCCACTGAGATAAACAGGTACTCGAGTCTTGGGGTATAAGTGGTGGCTGTCGATGAGGCAATGACGCATGTCCGTAGCGAGTCCCGCGCGTAGATGCAGATTCCCCCACCCCCTTTCCCAACTCTATCACACCGCACCAGGTGATAGCCAACCATGGCAACGTTGTCGTCCGATATGTGCGGCTTAAGCCATGTTTCCGAAACAAGCACGAGGTCACATGGGTTCGTTGCTAAGAACTGTGCAAACTCCTGGAAACGAGGGACGAAGGACTGCATATTAGTGTGGCAAATACGTAGCGCAGACGAGTGCGGTGTAGTGGTTCCCGGACCGATAGAGTTGGCCATAGTGGGTGAGGCGGTCGGATGGCGTCACAGTTGTAGCTACTTTAGTTGCTCGATGTTTAAGATATGGATGGCGGGGGTGTTGCTCGCCTTTTTTAGGTAAACATTGCCATCCCGGACCCAGACGAATTGGTAGTGCGCGTCCTTAGCCATGGTTTTACCGGCTATGAGAACGGCGTGGGTTTCCGGTGGCAGAAATTCGTTGACAAAGACTGGGCGTGAGACGGCGAATGAGTCCAATATGGCACGACAGTGTTACGTCCTGGGAGCAGGATTTCGCACAACAAGGGGGTGGCTTTTGTTTGATCGGGAATGCGCCCAATCGGGAAAAAGCCGCTCTGCCACGTTCCAATTGGGACTAGATGCCTAAGGGTAAGTGAGTGTGCGACCGGAGGTAGGTAACCTGTTGAGTTCCCTATTTATTTCGGACCTTGTTACGGTCGGTCTGAGAGATGATTTTTAGGCCTTTTATCGGTGGTAGGTAAGGTAGAGTTGGGTCTTACCTTTGGCTGATAGCTGCGTGTAAGTGTAAGTGCGTAGCGGGTATTGGTTTTTCCAAGGTGATTATCGGTATCGCAGGTCCCGCTGGAGCAGGTGGACCTGGTGGAGTATCCGGTCGTGGAGGACTCGTCGGAGATGGTGGTGGAGTGACTGGTGGAGACGGTCGCTCGCATCGGAGACGTCTTTGGAACTCGTGAGTGATGGAGTTATGATTCCAACAGATGACGATTAAATCGGCACAACGGAATAATTGCACTCATATGATATGGTCCTCGCGGGTAGTTGGTTTATAGTAATTGATATTGAATGCCGCGCAATTCACAGACGATAGTTCGTGGAACAGCGCGTGAGAAACACTTGAGATGTTATGGCCGGTTGCATGTTTGGCTTTGCCTAATTCGGTGGCGATGGCCTTACGGGGAGTACGGTTTACTCCGCCCCGACGTCTACCCATTTAGAGAACAGATTTGGCTCATTAGACCAAACGCTGCCAAGAAATATGGGAAGTCGCAACGTGCAAGTGGTATGCACAAAAAACGTGGATTAGGTAGGATAATTATGATTAGGATTTCGAACGGGCAACGTGAACGTGGTATGCACCATAAACTCGCTCGACTCGGAAGAGTGTGAATTAAGTGAATGGTTCAGCGTGCAAGTAGTATGCACCACAAAAACCTAAAAGGAAGGAATGAGTTCTTTCTGCAGCACTTGGCGTAATGAGTCGTAGCGAATAATAGACTGAATGATTTTATCCCACTTCCAATTATCCCGATTTCGTAGGTTTATTCGGAGGAAGGTAAGTAAAGTGGAGATTAACGCTTGGTTACTCACTAATAAAATATGTATTGATCCGAAGACAATAGTTACAAGAGTATTATATAAGAAACCGTATTCGTTACGGAATTAGCGCAATGTAGGCCCAAGACCACGGATTTATGATGCACACGCTTCGTGGTGTGTTACAATGATTGCGTTGGTTTAGTACACTTTAGTCGCGTCTTACTGTATTCACGGTGATTCTATATAATGATAGGTTGAAGTTTGTTATAATTGAACAGAACTTCGTGAATTATAGTCGTTGATTATTCGCGTAGAACTCACTGATGCAAACTGGTACAGTGATCGCGTTGAACTGCAGATGATTACTGATATATATTGATCGCGTGGTGTTGCTAAGTCGGAACTCGCAACTGAACTGAGGAGCAGCCAAGAGTGCTCTGATTTATAATGTGCCCTGATGGGTGGTATAGAGGGGGAAGCCCTTTGTCTTAAGGTGGTGAGTCATTAGGTGACTCACCTAACTCGCCTTTGAACTCTGTTGTAGCTACCGGCCGTTATCAGTAATATGGGTGATCCGATTACTCGGGGACCCTTTATCAATTATAGAAATATCCGATTTCGCGGGGACCGTTGAGGTGCGTCGCTTGTGCGGGCGTCTGAGTCTCTCGGCCGAAGCGCGTCGCTTGCGCGAGCGTTGAAGTCTCCGGGCCGAAAGAGTGTCGCTTGTGCGAGCGTTGAGATCTCCGATCGAAGTACGTCGCTTATGCGAGCGTTGAAGTCTCCGGTCAAGCGAGGGAATTCTTTGGTCTTTTTGGGTGATAACTCCCTGGTTTTTGGTTTTACGGTGTTTTGGTAAGGAACACCTTTTATGGGGGACTTCTTTGTCCCTGGACCCATGGGGTCAGATTTTAGGTTATGCTATTGATTGGTCGTTACCAGAGTTCATAGGTGGTTGTATACGTGTACATGACTTATTCTATGTCTTAGTATATGTTGTCATGCCGTTGGAAGGGGGTAGGGAAATTTCGTTGATAGTTACAAAAAAAACACTACAGTTCAACATTTTCTCCTTCATTGACGAGCTCTGGTTGACGACCCAACGAACAAATCGTATGAGGCAGGGTTGCAGATGTTTGTGGTTCAACTTCATCAGATTCACGAAATTCGACAGAATTTTGTCTGCCCAGTGCTGTATCCGATATAAAGAATACAGTATCTGGCAAAGCATTTGAATCGAGTGGGTAAATTCCGCTACCTCTAAAGCCACCAAGAGCATTTGCAGGAGTAGCAGCGCGAATCCAAGCATTACGTATGAGCGTTCCAGCGTTGTAACGGCTGATCTTTTTGTTTGGATTTGTGCGCATAAAGTGGTTAGTTTCTTGCTTGAAATATATTTTTAATGGCCCAAATACGGATCGGTCTAAAGGCTGTAAAGCTGAAGTCGTGTGACTAGGCAAACATAATAAAATTATGTCGCTATCGGCAGCAGCTTGCAGCATGTCTGGTGCACACGAATGTGATGAGTGCCCGTCCAAAATAAGCAGAACCTTACCTTTCGGCTTGGGAGGTATGAAGTGTTCTGTCAGCCATTTATAGAAAAGCTCACTATTTATATATGCTGACTTTTTATTCATGTACACTTTTGAGCCCATAGGAAGTCCATTCTCAAATTCTGGTTTCTTATTCACACCTTTTATTATGACAACTGGTGGCAGAAAGTTACCAATTGCATTGCAACAGCCAACGATTGTCATTGTTTCACCTTTCTCCGCAGATGTAACTGAATTGACAACCTTTGCACCTTTTCTTGATACACCTTTTCCAGGTTTATTATTCAGCTGAACACCGGATTCATCCATATTGTAAATCTTTTCAGGTTTATCCAACAGATCATTATCGGTCATGACTTTGGTCAAAAGTTCATAGAAGTTATTTACTTCTTCTCTACCTCGACCTTTAGCTCTGGCCACAGATAAACCTTCAGCTTGCCTGATAGACAGCTCTGGATTTCGCTCAATAAAACTTTGAAACCATGCACTTCCAGCCATTTCGGTTTCATGGTTAAAATTATGTTTCAGCCGTAGCTTTTCAGCAAACTGGTAGGCTAACATACGTATGGATCGTCTATCTGGGGGAAATCCTGAGTCTCCAAGCTTTAAAACGTGCTTTACTATTCTTTTCTCATTATCAAAACCGAAAATAGGATGTTTGCCTAAAACAGACATAAAAACGTACTTATATGAAAAAAATACCTATTGGAAGATAGATAGCAATCAACTGAGTATCATGTATAAATGATTTTAAGTACCTACCCATTGTTAACTGCGTTATGTTTTTAGCAGCATAACGCCTTCGTAATGTACTCGATGGAATTCCATATAATCGGGATATTTCGTTGATCCCTTTATTTTTTATTAATTTCGTCAAAAGCTGACTGTAATTGGTCTGTAGTCCAAGTACATACTCGAGCTTGCACTCCATCCTTTCTTTGGTATTTTCGTGGCATGATTCGCCTACTAGACATTTATAAATAGTACTACATTACACCTAGTAGACATTTATAAAAATACACGTAAAATCTACTAATACAACATAATATTTCCAACAACTAATAATTTAATTTAACACGCTAGCACTAGCGGGGTATAGATGGCCCGAAAAATATCAAAAACTATAGCCAGGAATTGATAAAAAAATATTTAAAAATACTCTGAAATTTATATCTCTATGAGGGGATAGATGCCCCTACGGGGATCTGTACGTCGAAAAATCGGGGCAACTATCCTTTTTGATACGGATAGATGCCCTTTTAATTCTTAAATAAACTAGAAATAATAGAGAAAACGCGGCCCCTATTTTCTTCGGCACTGAGCAAGCAAGTGCATTAAAATTTGGAGGGCATATAGAGAATTATGGCACAAAGGGCATGAGACTCGTATTTTTTTTAAATTTTCAAAAAAATTATGCAGATTCAGTTTATCATTGGAGAAATGAGATAATTGTTTATAAATGCACCGATTCTAGCGAAATATAACTCTCATGCCCTCGAGCATTAAAAAACGCACATTTTGAGCTTTGTTTCATCTAATTTGATGCAAAATTGGCTGCACAAATGGCTTTTTGAGTTTCGGAAAGAAAACATCGAGATTTTTTATCGGCACAACGAGAAAATAGTGTGACGAAATTCCACACGGAGCGCTGACGAAATGTTCTCGCGAGACGGGTCGGTAACTGGTCGAAGAGGCGAGACATACGGCTGACAAGTGATGGCTCATAGGCCACATAACCACATGTCTATAACCAAATATAGAAATCGCTTAGACAGCGTTACCCGGCCTCCTTCGAAGTTGACTGCAACACATGCCTTCCGAAGCTGGTTCGATTTTCACAAAAACGTAAGTTCTCATAATTCAGGCATTTGTTCATCTAATGATACACAATAAAGCCCAAAATGTGTGTGTTTCGAGTGAGCATGAAAATCTGCAATTCTTTCTTTTCAGGACACGAATAGAAAATTTATATATATTGTCACGCCGATGGGAGGGGGATATCACGGGACGGGGTAACTAAGGTAATACTGAGCAATGACTTACGGGAACAAAAAAAAATAACAAATACTTTATTATACTGAATATTTAACAACAAAAAAAAATGTATAATTCATAATAACAAGAAAAACAAAATAAACCTTATTATCGGCGGACGATCTCCGGGGTATAATTAATCTCAAAAAAATAAACTCAAAATAAATTATAATAATCTGGGCGCCAGTTAATTTCTCATAAAATTAACAAAATCACAAAAATATATTACTTATAATGAATAATAGGAAGGACTAGCTCGGGAAAGGGGGAATTCTGAATTGCAAGGGGAAAGGGGAAATCTCAGGATGGGTTCTCCGACTCTATGTGGCCTCTTGATTATTACCACTGGCTGGGAGAGGGGAGAAGGGGGGGGGGTACTCTATTCGAACTTAACGGCTACGCGCACAACCGTTCCACGTTTGAAATATATGAAAATCTATCATTCGAAATATTTTACAATAAATGATCGGGGAATGTCCCAAAAACGCACTGTGGGAATTTGGGGGGGATGACTCTAAGTACAGATTTGGGCCAATACAAAGGGGGAAGACTCAAAAAGGGAATGCCAATATTTTTGGGAAAGGAAATGTGCAAACACTTACACGTTGGTTGTTCGATGGTCCTCGTCGTCTATCCTCCTTTCGACCGGACCTTTTCGCACTCTCTCTCTCTCACACTCTTTTCACTTCTTCAATAATCTCTCCTTCACTCTTTCTCACTCGCTCTAATCTCTAATAACTTTTCGAATACTTTTCTTTTTCTTCTAACTTTTCTCCACTCAAATTATTTTCTTTTCCTCTAATGTCGTCCTCTATCGCCGGTGGCTATCCGCAAAGTGAGGAACATGCGGCCGACCGGAAACTCCAAATTTTTCACGGCCTCTTGATAGGCCGGGACGTCCTTAATTTTGATTGGGCAGCAGCGGCACGGGTCAGGCGATAACGGGTCGATAGGAAATCAATATATTCGGGACGGACTAGGGAGATCTATCGGGAAATGGGTGTAATTAGGTCAGGCGGTCGGTACGGTAGGGTCGCTCTCATAGGTATCGGGATTTAGGGTAATTGGGATCGATAATTCTCGTTGCGCGCTGCTGCCATCTCGTTCGTTCCTGTGTCACCGCGTCGATCGATGACCGGTGGACGATGAACGGGACGATCTATTTGATTTGTGGCGGGTTTTCCTTCGGTGCGGTGAGAGTGACGGTGGATCCTGCGTGCTTCTTTCTGGAAGTCCTGGTACCTCCGGTGGCGATATGTTGGGCCAGTCGGGGTGTCCTCAGGATGTCCTTGATGGTGGCGATCTTCTTTCTTCATTCTTCATGTTTCTTCGGGGCGTCGATAGTGTTGCACATTACACAAAATGGGGAGGGACGGGAATTTGGGAATTCAAAATAATAATTACTTACTTACACCTTTAAATTGTATGTGGAACGGTTGCCTTTGGGGGCCACCGGCGTGAGGGAAATTGTGCAACGTCACAATATATATAGAAATAAAAATTTATTAAATTGTTGTCGTGAAAAGAAAAAATTGCAGATGGAGTCGAACCATCGACATCCTACCCATGACACGACAAGGGTACAACGCTTTAGCCCACTAATGCAATGTCGCTCACTTAGGTTAAACGCAGTGACAAACGCAGGTATGGTACTCGTTACCCGTTGTGAAACGTTCTCGTTCTCTATACTCGCCGACACCGAAAACTCAGCGAGAACGAGAAAACGCAATCTCGGTTTTGACGAGCACCGAGCGACCGATTGGGTTGAAATTCGCAGGGTACATAGAGAATTATGGCATACTGTCCCTGAGATTCGTCTTTTTCCAAAACTTTAAAAGTTAACAGTTTTTTCGTCATTGAAAAAAGAAAATGACAAAATTATCATAATCGCGCGATATTTTTCATCGTGCCAAAAAGAGAATCTCATGCGCAATGGAAAAACGCACATTTTGGGCTTTGTTCGGTATCATTTGATGACGAAATGACTGAATTATGAGGATTTACGTTTATGCAGGAAGCGAGTCTAGCGTGGGTAAGCGCGTCGGCCCGCCCGGCAGGTGGCGGAGGGAAGGCAGTCGAAAGCATAGACGCGCGTCGTGTGCAAGTTGGCCTCTGTCCCGCACGGATACCTAATGCGTCGCGAGTATATACACATATATATATTCCGTCGCCAACAGTACATCGCTTGATAGGCCGAGCCATATACTGTCGGTTATAATAACAAATAATAGAATATATATAGTAGATATAATAATAGCTAATAGAATATACATATCTACTATATATATTCTATAGATCTATTATATTCTATATATATATCTACCATAGATATAATAATAGCTAATAGTATATATATAATATACATATATCTATATATATATATATATATATATATATATATATATATATATATATATATTCTATTAGCTATTATTATATCTACTATATATATTCTATGGATCAATTATATTCTATATATATATCTACCATAGCTAATAGTATATATATAATACACACACAAACACACACACATATATATAGTGGCTAATAACAATATTATATACATTATATTATTAAAATAAGAGGAGATAAGGTGGGAGAGATGGAGCTGATGTACTCGTATATATAATAAAATACAATAGTTATTCGTTATTAAATATTTTTCTCTTTATTGCAAAACGTCTTTATTTATATTTTTAAAAATCGCGTTGTGTTCTTTTCTGCAGACGCCGCAACTGGGCGTCTGTTTTTCGTTGTCTTGCAAGGAGCTCGCGCTCTCTGTTTTTGTCTGACATTTTTTTTATCGTTGTTTTCGCTGCCTCCAGTTGCTGTTCTAAATTGTGAGCATACACCCACCAATCGTAAGCCCGTTGTTGGGCTAATGCCATTTGTTCGTTGTTCACCGGTGCCGGTGGAAGAGGAACATGTCCGTATGCCCTCGCGACGTTAGCATTTTGCGCCCGTTGATCTGGGGCATGCTCCCATGCCGGTGGGGCAGGAGCATGTTCCCGTCGCAACGGGACATCAATATCTTCATGTGCCATCGGCGCATGAACATGTGCCATCGGCGCACGAACATGTGCCGGTGGCGCATGATCATGTGTCGGCGGAGCATGAACATGTGCCATCGGCGCATGAGCATGTGCCGATGGCGCATGATCATGTGTCGGCGGAGCATGAACATGTGCCGATGGCGCATGAACAGGTGCCGGTGGCACATGAACACGTGGCAATGGGGCATGTCCCCATTCCCACGGCACCGGTGCCGGCTGCACGGTTCCAGTGCTGTGTACCCGCGCCGCTTTTCTTCCCGGTTTCTGTAAAAAGAAAATGGTTCAATATTTTTCTATTAACTTTGTTATTCGACGGTTATTAACTAAGTATAGCACTGACCTTTGAGCGTGCTACCGTGCCTGCGAGGGGCTACGGGTCACCCCATGATGGTCCAGGCGGTGGCGTGATTACTTGTGGTAGTGGTGGTCGTGGTGGTGATGGTGGTGGTGGTAGCGGTTGCTGGCCACTTGATTTCTATAACAAAAATTCATTGCATAATAATTATTTCCAGATCTTCGACTATTTTATTTACTTTATTGATTTTATTTATTTTAAATAAATTAAATAAAGTAAATAAAGTAAATAAAATAAATAAAATAAATAAAATAAATAAAATAAATAAAATAAATAAAATAAATAAAATAAATAAAATAAATAAAATAAATAAAATAAATAAAATAAATAAAATAAATAAAATAAATAAAATAAATAAAATAAATAAAATAAATAAAATAAATAAAATAAATAAAATAAATAAAATAAATAAAATAAATAAAATAAATAAAATAAATAAAATAAATAAAATAAATAAAATAAATAAAATAAATAAAATAAATAAAATAAATAAAATAAATAAAATAAATAAAATAAATAAAATAAATAAAATAAATAAAATAAATAAAATAAATAAAATAAATAAAATAAATAAAATAAATAAAATAAATAAAATAAATAAAATAAATAAAATAAATAAAATAAATAAAATAAATAAAATAAATAAAATAAATAAAATAAATAAAATAAATAAAATAAATAAGATAAATAAGATAAATAAGATAAATGAAATAAATAAAATGCTTCCCTATTTACATTTTCTTACTCTATGTCCTTATTCTACTACCTTATTGTATTTACCTTTTCCTTATTCTACTTCCTCCGCCTCTCGCTCGCACGCTTGCTCGCTCGCCCTTTTCGCCGTTCGCCCGCTCGCACGCTCTCTCGCTCGCCCCTTTCGCCACTTGCTCGCCCGCTTCCTGTATCGCTCGCACTTGACCGAATCGTGTTCATCAACATTACAAGATTTTATTTAGTTAAATAAAATAAATAAAATGAATATTTTATTTTATTGATTTATTGATTTTGTTGATGAACACGATTCGGTCAAGTGCAAGCGATAAAGGAAGCGGGCGAGCAAGTGGCGAAAAGGGCGAGCGAGAGGCGGAGGAAGTAGAATAAGGAAAAGGTAAATAGAATAAGGTAGTAGAATAAGGACATAGAGTAAGAAAATGTAAATAGGGAAGAATGTAAAGAAGAAGAAATGAAAGTCTTGTAACCGGGAAACCTTTAAGAAATAGACTCGCCATAGCTCGATGATTTTTTTTCGCTGCAGGAGCGGACGTTTGTTTTCCTGTAAAAAAACGAAGTATTTATTAATATATAATATTGTTTCAATATAAATATTATTAAATAAATTCGTGATTATTTTCGCGATCAAGAATGATAAAAAAAATTACTTACTTTTTGCTTTTCCACTCATAACTCCAAATGAACTCCAAATGAATGAATGAGACGTGCAGATTCTTTGACACTTTTTTCAATACTGACGAAAAATTATGATGGGGGAAGCCACAAAATGCCACCCCGCCGCGCGAATAGAAGAGGGGATAAACAACGAAAAGTCGCGCCAAAAAGCGCCTAAGAAGTCGTCGCCTTACCTCCCGTCGAGAGGTGTGACGTCACGATTTATAGCAAATCAAATAACGCGCGAGAGATCGGCGGGCGAGGAAATGGGGGGTGCACCGCTGTCGCGCGTCCTCACATTCGCCCGCTCGCGCCACCCCGCTCGCGCCGCCCCGCGAACCTAGGAAATAATAGCAAAACCGATCGATATCTCGGATTCTGAGAATACTATATTTAGCCGCTATTATTATTTTCGCGAGAAAAACGTGCTGAACATATTCGAAAGCCCCTATCTGATATACTTTGATTCAAATTAAGATTTCTTCAAAACTATTCAACATTTTTCGATGATATTTTTCTAGTTTTATTCAGAAACTTTATTGATTCATTCATTCATTCATTTTTACATAAAAACGATGAATTTTGAAAAATTCAAAATAACCCAAAAACGATAAATAAAATAAATAAAATAAATGAAATAAATGAAATAAATGAAATAAATGAAATAAATGAAATAAATGAAATAAATGAAGTAAATGAAATAAATGAAATAAATGATATAAATGAAATAAATAAAATAAAGAAAATAAAGAAAATAGGAGTTCGCCGCGAAGCACCGACACGCGTGTATCGGGCGAGGGAAGCAAGAGAGAATTAGTGAGTGCAGAAGGTGAATTTTAAGAGAAAACGACGGGGAAGTAATTAAAAGAAAAGGGAAAGAAGAAAGGAGTGTGTGGAAGAGTAGGAAGAAAGCGGATTGTGAAAATAAGGTGGCTGGACGAAGAAATATCAACGTGGCAAGAATGAGGTTAGGAAGTGAGGAAAGAGAGAGAGAGAGAGTGAGAAGGAAGATAGCGGAGATGGCCGAGACGACAGTGGCGGCGTAGGTGAGAGACGGCGCATAGAGTCAACCACGGAGCACAGTAACATCTACCGTACCGACCCAAGCGAGGAGGAAGGAGCGACCGACGCAATATGCGAGACGCCGACAAACTACCAAAGATCGGAGGAATTAAATGGACAATCACCAACGGAGGAGACGGGAGAAGGAAAAGAGTCAACAGAAGAAATGCTGGAAACGGGGAAAAGGAGGAGAGGGCGGCCAAGAGGAGTAGTGGGAATTAAAAGCCGGAAAATACTCGGCGCAAGATCAACTATGGAGTGCTGGGGATCGCGAAAATGGACTAAAGCAGGAAAAGGAGGACAAGGAGTGGAAAGGCGCTCGGGGGACGACGACGAAGAGGGGTTGCGGAGTAAGAACACGGAAGGAAGGGGAAGTTCCAACCGGGAAAGAGAGCTGTGGGACAGAATGGAAAAATTAGAGAAGAAATGGGCAAAAGAATGGGAGGAAGGGTGCAATGATAAAATAAAGAGAATGATGGAAATTACGGCCGAAAAAATGGCGATCGCGCTAGAGGAGAAACAGAAAAAGGGAGATATGATAACGAGAGAAAAAATGGAGGAACTGATGATAGGAGAGCAGGAGAGATGGAGAGAAAGATTCGTCCAGCAAGAAAAAATAATACGCAGGCTGAGGCAGAAAAAGGAAGAAATGCGAAAGAAAATAGAAAAAACAAAGCAAGCCGAGGCGCAGACGACTGAAGAAAGGAGAGAGCATAGATCCAAAGGAAAACGATGTTACGAGGATGAAAACCACAACGAAATCGAAGACTGGCATCATGAAGAGGGAGAGCCAATAGCAGAATCAGAGTGGTGCGAGGGCGAGCAGGAACAGAGAAGCGGGGAAGAGTGGACGGAGGTAAGGGCAAATGGAAGGACAACGGGTAGGCAAATAGCCGAGAAAATGAAACAGCTGGGGAGGAAGAAACCGAAGCGGCTAAACTACGAGGAATGGCAGGAAGAATGGCGGGAGAGGAGGGCAAGAAAAAGGAACATCGTGATTCAAGGAATTGAAAGATCGGAACACGGTAGGAGGTGGGACATAAAAAGAGCAGTGTGGGTAAGAACGGGAGTAAATCCGAGACTGTAGAGATGGAAAGAAACAGAGGACGGGGTGTTGTACCCCATAGTACAACGAAGGAATATTCCAATAGAACATTCCAGTAGAATTAAATAAAGATAAAATAAAGAGCGCTGTGACCATATATGGTCACAGCGCAAGTAAAGGTCAAAATCCCAAACTGCGAAATAGACAGTTTTAGGGTAAAGGCGCGAAACACGCCATCGAAACGGTCGTTGTGACCATATATGGTCACAACGACCAAAATGCGGAACATGCATTTTCTGCATAGCGACTCGCGGGAGCGACCCGCGATCGCGACAATTATCAACCAGTCTTAATTGACGAGCAGAGCTAATCGGTTGGTTTTGATTGAAGCTCTTACCCTATTAAGGCGTCTTCTCACTTTGGAAATTTAAAAAAATCGATTTTTTTTTTTTTTTTAATTTTGAAAGTACATATCTTCAAAAATGTCATCTCGAAATTTCATAAAGATCGGACGAGTCTAACTACATTTTTTGGCGACCGTTAGGTGACTACCTGAGAGTACCCGGCGATCCCTTTCACGCCGCTCGGACGGTCCCTGTATATCTGACTCTATACAATTGAATAGCCGTGTTCTTTTGTTAATGTAGTACCCCTTGCTTAGGTATATTCTGTTTTCGGGTCTATACTCATGTAATAAGACCTTAACACGTGCATTTTTCAAAAGAAAATCACTCGGCAACGATGCTAAACTGTTATTTCATCAGTCTAATTTGAAACTTCGTAACGGCAACATCTCTGCGCTCAGGATTGTTATAATGGATAAAAAGACTTCGCAACAAAGTGCCACGTGGCGACGTCCAAGTTCGAAATCTAAAAAAAGAAAATTTCGTGGAGTGCTTCCACACCAGTCTGAAGCAGATACGAGTCATGCTAGTGCGAGTGCAGCAAAATTAAAAAAATCGGACGATACAAGTTTCGATGTACACATCGATCCAACGGCTGGATATAGTATTATTCAGTTTTTTCTTGTTTTTTCTACATTACAACAATATGTGAAGTGTAAAGTTTGTAACAAAGATGTTTCTTTTACAAAGTACGGTCAGCGAGGACTCGGTTTCAAAATTTGTGTGACTTGTGATTGCGGAGAAAAATATATTAACTCATGCCCATTAATCTCAACTGGGTACGAAATCAATCGTCGTTTAGTGTACGTTATGCGTTTGATTGGTGTTGGATTGAGTGGTATCAATACGTTTTGTGGGCTCATGGAACTGGGACATGGAATCAATTCCACCGTTTATTATCAAATACTCAATTCGATCGCCATCGCAGTGCAAAGTGTGTTCGATATAGTGACGAGCAAGTCTGTCAAAGAAGAAAAACTGTTGAACGCTCAACACGGAGAACCCGAAGACGTTTTAACCGTTTCAGGTGACGGTTCCTGGCAGAAAAGAGGATTTTCTTCTCTTATTGGAATCGTGTCATTAATATATAAACACAGTAAAAAAATTGCAGACGTCGTTGTGAAGTCGAGTCACTGCAAAAGCTGTGAATCGAAAAAAGGTATGAAAGACACGATCGAATATGCACAGTGGTATGAAAAGCACAAACTAGTTTGTAGTGCTAATCATTCAGGTAGTTCTGGAAAAATGGAGGTTGACGGTATATGTGAGATGTTTTTGCGATCACTCGAAAAATTTGCTGTGCGCTACGGTTTTTACATCGGTGATGGCGACACTAAAACTTTTAAAATATTGTTCGATACAGCACCGTATGGTGAAGACTTTGTGGTTAAGAAGTTGGAGTGCGTATTACACGTTGCGAAAAGAATTTTCAAGCGTGCTAAGGACGCTAAGAAAATTCTTACACAAAAGAGAAAAGCTGCAAAGAAAGACGCTGGAAAACCTTCACCAAAGAAAAAAGCAGCCAAGAAAGTTGTAGTAAAAAAAAAAAAAGTTGTTATAAAAAAAGTTCCTGTCGTAAAAACCCAAGATTTAACAATAAAATTGATGACAGAATTATCAACAAATTACTCATTGGCAATTCGAAGAAACCTGAATTCTGTCGAAGATATGCGCAGGGAGATCTGGGCAGGATACTATCATAAAATTTCAACCGACAGCAACCCACAGCATACGTATTGTTCAGACTCATGGTGCAAGTACAAGAAAGCAGTGAAAAACAATCAGATAGAAACTTTTAAACATCCTCCTGCTCTAGCTGATGATGTTCAAGAGGTTTTGAAACCGATCTATGAAGAACTGACGAAGGACGAGTTACTGGAACGATGCCTCGGAGGAAATACCCAAAATAACAACGAGTGTTTCAACAGCTGTGTCTGGGCAATGGCGCCGAAACACGTTTTTACGGGAAGAAAAACCGTGGAAATTGCTTGCCAAACAGCGGCATGCATTTATAACGAAGGGCTACAACCTGTTTTAAAAATGTTGGAGGTGATGGGTGTCAAACTAGGCCCTATCGCCGTTCAATACGCCGAGAAACGCGACAGTGATCGCGTACGCGTAGGGAACCGCCGCAGCTCTAACGCTTCAAAAGAGACTAGGTCGAGACGAAGGGAAGCTATTTTGGACGAACACACCTTCTACGAAGAATCGGAAGGTCCATTGTATGGAGCAGGCATCGCTGATTAACCCGAGGTAAGGTTTTTTCATGATTTTTCTGCAACCAAAACTTTAAACGCAGTTATCTCAAAACAAGGTTTTTCGGTGCTTTGTTGATGAAATTTCGGAAACTATCCGGCCGATTGTCATGAAATTTGAATGACATATGCTTCATAGTTATGGCTATAGCGCATATCATCAGATTTTTGAAATTTTGATTTTAAGAATTTTTTTTTTAAAAAAAACTGCAAAAAAATCGTGGTTTTTTTTTACTTTTTCGAAAAACGTGCGCCATTTTGTTATTTTCGCGAATATCAAAAATCTGATGATATGCGCTATAGCCACTGACATACTGAATCTAAAACAGTTTTATTTTTTTGTTTCAGACGACCCGTCTCGGAGATACCATCAACAAGCCACGACCATAACATTTTTACACGGGTTTTTCGATGCTACTGATGTATTATAATAATTGTTTAAAAAAATTAAAAAAAAATTTTTTCATGTACTTGAAAGATGTGTTTATTACATAGGATCCGTTTTATCCCATAATTTTAAGCAAAAATCCTCGAAAAAAAATCGCAAAAACAGCCTATTTTTGAGGCGCTTAAAGTGAGAAGATGCCTTAACTTGCGTAACATTGTAACTTGTTAATCTAAAACTTACAATAAACTGTTATCTCATTTTACTTCACTGACTCGAGACTTTCTCCTTATTGGCTATTATCCCAAAATAAAATCTTATCGCGCAATACTAACGTGTTGCCGATATAACATTGGTGGCAGCGGTGGGATAGCCAAAGTTCGCGAAGTAAATAACAAAAAGTTGTGCGCAAAGTGAATAGAAGAGTTGTTAGAAGCAGTGACAACTAAAAGTTATCCGATCTCCTACCAAACGCATTGCGTAAAGGAATCGAAGAGAAACCAACACGCAGTCGTTGAGTTTCTAGTAGAAATTGCCTGACATATTCGCGTCACGGCAAGAGAGGAATCCGCGAACGATCGAGTCGCCGGATCACAACCGTCATCTCGAGGATCGATGAAGCAGAACCAACCGAAGACCATCCTAGCGAAGGAAGGAAGACCGAGGATCCGAACGAGAACCAGCCTACAACCTACGTCGCAACCAGCAGCATTCAACTATGTACAATACCATCCTAATGTAAGTGGCGGCACAAAAATTTTACAATTATAGATCAAAGCCAGTAAGGGAAACTTTATGTCCGATGAAGAGCGTTTAGCATCTCTGCGTTTGCCGGGAAGGAATTGTTTATCGCGATCAGAAAAATCAATATTCGACCGAGTGTTAGAATATAAGAGGGAGGAATCCCTTTGCGACGAATTATCAATCAAACGACGCAGAACTTCCGCGGTAAATTCCCCTAATACCTCCGGTGACACGGACGACGACTTCTCTGACGCCGTCGAAATAGTACGCGGACGACATTTTACGTTTACAGATTTCCCTTTACTCAACCACCACGACCGAACGATAACAATGCCGGTCGACGATATGACCCTGAAAGAGGCCAGGAGTTTAATCCAGCCTTTCGACGGGGAAAGGCCCGAAGCGGTCTACGATATCATCGAAGCATTCGAATACGCTTACGAAAGCGTTGCCGTAAACGACCGAGCCAGTTTATTAAAGGCCATCTTAGCCACTAAAATCATTGGCCGAGCGAAACGTGATCTCCGATATAAACAAATCGACACTTTCGCGAAATTAAAGGAAGAATTACTCGCGCTATACGGTACTCGTCGAACAGTAGCTGCATTACAGGTCGAATTTAATACCTGCAAACAAAAGCACAACGAAACCGTGTTAGCTTACGGTCAACGATTAGAGGCCGTCATGATGGAATTGGTCGACGCAAGCACCGCGAGCGAACCCACTGCCGCGGGCAAGAAGACAATAGAAGGCTACGTGAGACAACTAGCCTTACACAATTTTGAGAGAGGACTCAAAAGGGAATTTCAGGTCATAGTAAAGGCTCGTAACTTCACGGATCTCGGCACAGCCATGAAAGGCGCAATGGAGGAAGAAAAATCCGTCCAAGGTGGTGAATCAATCGCCAGACAAGCGCACGTCCCAACCCACACGTCTCAAATCACGTGCCATAAATGTCACAAGCACGGGCATTTAGCACGCGACTGCAGGAGCACGCAAGTCCGCATGAGTCTGCCTGCACCAGGACCGAGCAGAGGAATCCTGAAGGTAGACGTCACGTGTCACTACTGCAAAAAGCCAGGACACGTCATAGCGAAATGTCGAAAACGGATCAGAGACGAAGGGATGAAGAAGGAAACAGGACCTTCGCACAAGTGGCAAAACGATTACGGGCGAAGGAACCCAAATGCTTGGCCGAAACAGCAAAATAATTTTCCGCCAAGAAATCGTGAGAATAAGCCCACACTGGGATCACTGGAACTCGGCACAATTACGATTGTCTCCGAAGAAGAAATTAAGGAGACTGAAAAACAAACAGAGAATTTAAAAATTTGCAACGTCAGCTCGCCCTGGATAGAAGGAGCAATGAGTGACTTCACCGTCGCCTCTCCGCATGCCCCAGCCGGTACGTTGACCTTAAAGGCCGACACGGGCGCGCAATGCTGCGTGGTGCGCAAAGGCGCACTGAAACCCGAGACACCGATAACGCCCTCGACCGTCCAGCTGAGAGGAGTCGAAGGCACGACGTTCAAGGCTCTCCGCAAGGCCACAGTGATACTCGATACTCGAGCTATCTCGATAGAACATGATTTCTATGTGGTGAGTGACTCCGTACCGATGTCAACCGATGGGTTATTGGGAATGGACTTTATGCGAGATCACGACGTCGATATATTGGGAGGCAAGTTTATAAAAATGTATGGAGATACGAAGCGTCTGGTGAAAAAATTAGCAAGAAAGAAAAAGTTCGAGTAGAGGGTAGTTTGCCCCCATAAGGTTGCTATTTGGAAAAAATGCAAGAACGCCCCAACTAAATTTTTGTGTTACCATCAAAATAGAACAGCTTTCCTTCACTTATTGTTAGATTCACCTCGTTCTCAGAGAGGGTGGGGGAAAGATAAACACAAGGGCGGTTCGCCCCTTAATTTTTTGTTGGGGGGGGGGGGGGCGGAGGTATTTACAAACATGCACACAAACGTCAACAATGACGTGAATTTACCCCGGAATTCCATAATGCAAGCTGAGTATACGATGCTCTTGCCTCAAAAATCGAAGGATAAAACAAAAAACATGTATTCGCTCATTTCCCATCCTCCACGTGTATGCAAATTTATATCTCAACCGATTAAGAATTCTCGGAGGAATAACTTTTATACGTAGGAAAAAATTCGAATTTTGTAATAAACAATATGAAATTTATTGTTATTTGTATGGCTCTCATTTCCAATGTATAGTACGTAAAAACATAAGGGTTGCTGCAATTTAAATTATTTTTATATCTCGTACCGTTAAAAAGTTATCGCCGAAAAATGAAAAAAAAACATTTTTGAGGGTGTGTTTCACCCCCTAAAACCGTTTTTCCGCCGATAAAACAATACGTTTCGCTTAGTTTTCGATACTCTACCACATACCAAAGTTTCAACAGAATCGGAGGGGGACACCTAAGTGATGCTCCTTGTGAGAAGGGGCTAATCGAGCAGTTTTCGATGGGGCTAGTTGAACGATGCTCACCTGTCCTCATCGGCTGGCACGCATCACATGGCGGAGGTGAATACATCACGCTATCGCCGGTTCTCCTTGTTTATTTAAGAAAAAACATTTCACAGTCTGTTGCAGTTAATGTTCATGATTCAAAATGTAGCTATTGGTTTATTACTGCATTGCATCAAATGGTCTTGCATGTGTCTGATTTGTTGATGGAATTATTACCTTGCTCAACTTACCTCATACCCTTGCTCAACTTACTCCACCTATGGGGCAGGTTGAGCAGCTCTACACTCTCTCACATTTACGATAATATCTCCTAAATCAGACCTCAATTGGATAATGTTTCTGAAGGCGTTTTTAGCTGGAGAATTTGCGTATCTAACGGTGCGAGAATCAAGAAAATCGGATGTATTTTTTAAGAGTTATGACCGATTAAGCCAGAAACTGCTCAACTATCCCCGCTCTACCCTATAACTTTTTTTCCTGGTCATGTTACAAAAAAAATATCATCAGAGCTTTTTGATAGAGGTTTTTTTAGAAATAATTTACATTACAAACGTTTTTCAAATTTTATTTATTTTGAGTTTTACAGCGCTGCGAAATTAACACTATTTTCCAGTACTCGTAAGTATGCATGAATATGAATAATTAAAAATACGTTTATCTCATCTTTCCATCATTTTTATAAGAGTTCATGCAAGAGTAAGCAACAGTATGCAAGTTGGTTATTGCTACATATTTTTCGTAATGAAAATGTGAATCTAGATTTATAGCTTCGTGTCACAACTCTTATTATTAAATTATATGAAATTATTTCGTGGCAGGGAAACGCTATCGTTTCCACGCCACCTCGAGGTAGATAGCTTGGCGTGTTTTTTTTATAGTGGTTTCCCCAGTAGGCCTAATCCACTCTGAAAAGTTAATTTAATAATTGTTCAAAGTGCCGTCCTCGTGCTTGCGTCACACGGTGCGCCATGTCAGGTGTGATGGTATTGAATACCGCCAAAAGTTCGTCGCGTACTTCATTTTCGGTACCTTCACGCCTGTGCTCAACTAAACTTTGAATGTATCCCCAAAGAAAATAATATAAAATACTCAAATCTGGCGACCGGGCCGATCAAAGGATTGGGCCACCTCGATCCTCTGTCCGGAAAACGCATGTCTAAAATTTCCCGCGCTATCCGGGATACCAATATTATACGTGTAAAATGTGCGGGAGTTCCGTCATGCTGAAATATCAGGGTTTCCCGCGCCCGGACAGGAACGTCCTCTAAAAGTACGGATAATTCGTTTGATTTCCGTGTACCTCTCTCCGTTTACACGTGCCGGTAGAAAATATGGACCGATCTGAAAAATAGATACGTTATGATGAGAATGTACGCAAGATTTTTTAATTTGCAAGAATACTTACAACTCTGTTCGCAATTACTCCCGCCCACATATTTATCGACCAGCGATGTTGGAAAGTCATTTCGTATATGGCACGAGGATTTTTCTCTTGCCATAGCACGAAATTATGCGCATTGAATACCCCATACGGGGTAAATATCGCCTCGTCTGTCCACAAAATCTGGTCAATAAATGCAGGATTCCGCCGGCATTGTGCAAGAAATTTTGCGCATATTTTATTACTGATTATTATTATATGCCAAAACAGCCATAAGTTTCGAAGAAGTCTAATGAAAAATAAAAATACCTTCGCAAAAGTTGATCCGCGGTATTTCGTCCCGGGGATCTTGTTCAAAATTGCATAAAACTTTTAATCCGAGAACTGATCCTGTCCGTCTTACGCGTCGATAACATTTTAATACTATCTTATCGACCAGATGCGCTGTAGTGGTGGCACCATGAATTACGAGTGAATTCTTGATCTTCAATTGTTTTTTCTCATTTCTCGCATATTGGTGAAATATTTTGACGTGTGCACTTCATTTTTGCCATTAATAATGTCATATACAGCTCAAGAATACACTGACATGTTATTTTGTTATGGGATGTGCATGGGAAATGGGCGATCCGCGAAACGCTTATACGCGGAACGGTTTCCCCACTGTGATCGGCATCCGTCGCGTAAAACCATTATAAACTGTTATCAACGCGCAAGACAGACGGGATCACTTCTTCCGAAAACGCATCGCGAAAAAGTGGTACGTCGCGGTGTAGATATCGAGGAAGCGGTTTTGCATCATTTTGAAGAGGACCCCAATAGCACCACGCGAAATGTAGCCCGTGCGTTGAACATATCGCAAGGCACGGTGTGTCGCATTTTACGTGAGAATGGGATACGCCCTTTTCATTATCGAAGGGTGCAACAGCTTCTTCCCCGGGACGAAATACCGCGGGTCAACTTTTGCGAAGGTATTTTTATTTTTCATTCCACTTCTTCCATAATTATGGCTGTTTTATCATATAATAATAATCATTAATAAAATATGCGCAGGATGTCTCGCACAATGCCAGCGGAATCCTGCATTTACTGACCAGATTTTGTGGACAGACGAGGCGACATTTACCCCGAACGGGGTATTCAATGCGCACAATTTCGTGTTATGGCAAGAAGAAAATCCTCATGCCATACGCGAAACGTCTTTCCAACATCGCTGGTCGATAAATGTGTGGGCGGGAGTAATTGCGGACAAAGTTGTAAGTATTCCTGCAAATTAAGAAATCTTGCGTACATTCTCATCATAAATCTATTTTTCAGATCGGTCCGTATTTTCTACCGGCACGTGTAAACGGAGAGAGGTACGCGGAATTCGTACAAAACGAATTACCCGTACTTTTAGAAGACGTTCCTCTCCAGGCGCGGGAAAACCTAATATTTCAACATGACGGGGCTCCCGCACATTTCACACGTATAGTGCGGGAAATTCTAGATATGCGTTTTCCGGACAGATGGATGGGTCGAGGTGGCCCAATCCTCTGGCCGGCACGGTCGCCAGATTTGAATGTTTTAGATTATTTCGTTTGGGGATATATTAAAAGTTTAGTTGAACACAGGCGTGAAGGTACTGAAAATGAAGTACGCGACGAAATTTTGGCGGCCTTCAATACCATCACGCCTGACATGGCGCACCGTGCGACGCAACAGATAACACGAAGAGCCGAACTCTGCTTACAAGCACGAGGAAGGCACTTCGAACAATTATTAAATTAACTTTTCAGAGTGGATTAGGCCTACTGGGGAAACCACTATAAAAAAACGCGCCAAGCTATCTACC
>CAXFZK010000341.1:0-18776 GCA_964007305.1 Netelia melanura
GGAAGGAAAAAGGGCGAAATTGGTTTAATTATAAAATATAATACAGTTTTGTAATCAAATTTCAGTTAATAGTTTTGTAAATAATACACTGTAATAAATGAGATTTCGCAAAAAATACTTTCGTCATATGTTTGGCCGCATTACATGTACTATTTTATTTGGCACGATAATATAACAATGCAAAATGTTGAATATTACGATGCGTGAAATATTGCAATTAAAATTACGATGCAAAAATTATTATCAGCCACTTTTAATCGAGACGTGCAACAATACTGAAGATCTTTCATTTTCAATAGCATATTCGAGTTGAGGGGAAAAAAATACATTGGTTAAAAAAAAAATCATTCTACGTCAATTTTTAAGGAAGTTATATAAATTGTTGAGTAAGCGCTCGAGACGAGGCACGGGGCCAGGAGCGCGATCCCCACCACGCCGCCCGACCGCGTCGACGACGGCGGGTGCAGATCCGCGCGCGGCCGATTAAAATGACTCGTCCACTGCAACAAAATTAACGCTCGGGACGGTTTGCATCCAATTGGATATTGTGTAGAAAAGCGCGTAGAAAGCTGTAAGACTTGAATTTTGCAAAAATGTTGTTTAGAATCATGTTAAATTGACTAAACATAAACATATCCATATCTTTGTTTTTAATTGAGATATTGAGACTCTTTTTTTTAAATTGCGCGTCTCGCAAATATGCATACGATCCCTGAAAAATTTTCTACTTACGTCAACGGATTAAGGAGTTATTCCTATTTGTTTATAAGTAAAAATTTTAAATCGTCCGAAAACGAACATTTTTATTAACGATTTTTTTCTAGTCGATCGATTCCTCAAAATACTCGGTGAATCGAACCACCTGAATTTTTTTCTCCGCCGTGCGCCTTCAGGCAAAGGCGGCAAAGGCAAACCCTTTTTTTTCGTAGGTCGAGAATTGTTGCTAAAGTTTGCGACGCACGTCGATAAACTTTACGTGACTCTCTTGGGAGTGGCATCATCCACATGATAAACTGCTTTAAAAATCGAAATGTTTATTATAATATGGTGAATTGTTGCAAACGTGAAACCGAAAGAATTGCAATTTACTGTTAAACTAACAATCTTACGTAATTTTTCCATAGAACTTATTTTGTAGAAGGCATGGTAACGCACAACTTTGATTGTAAAATTTTTTTAAAAAAACCGGTTCCAACCAAGAAAACTCGAAAAAACCGATTTTTATTTGTTTAAACAACTTTCCTGGCTGCAAAACACGGGTTCTGTCGGGGACAAATTAAGGGCATATTCGTGGGGGTCCATACTACCTAGGAAAAAATTGGCTCAGCGCTGGGCTCTTAGAATGAATCGAATGTCTATTCCGACTGGACTACTCGGGTGTTTCTTGTTTTTGTTTTAGTCTTAAAGCACGCACTGTAAAGCTTTTCGTCGCTTTTTCCCAAGAGATTCTCCAAATTCTTCTGCATCACTGGGAAATCATGAGAAAAAGTAGTGACATTTTTAATAACCTCATTCTGGGAATTTCGGCGGACTGGCCACGATGCTGTTCTCTCTGTTAGACGCCCTATGCCTGCGCATGTGCCCACAACGGATATCTAGTAACACCTGCTTTATCATCGCGAGAGAGCACCTAGATCGCACTTATCAGCGAGCGACGCACAACATGTACCACCATTCGTCACATCGTAGCGAGAGATCTACATCGATATCGATATCGTACGTATGCCGCCGTGTGACCGGTGTCATAAGTCTATCGCCAATAATCCGACTACTTGTAAGTACTGCAATCGAGTGTTTCACCCGAGCTGCTTAAAATAATGTGTCTGTCATAGACCCGCGAATGTTTCTTGCGAGTTGAGCGTAGTCGCTATGAACGCCTCAGATTCTTCTCATCCATCGACCTCTACGTCAAACTCGCGATCTTGTGATGAGGAACCTGTGTCGCTTGACGTGATTATGGCTATGTTGTGCTAGTCAAGTTCGGAATCTAATCTACTAGCTACGGAGCTACGCGCGTCTATTGAGAAAATGAACTGTTCGCTCAGTGAAATCCCTGCGCTGCGTGCTTCTATTAGAGCAATGAATGAAACGCTGAATAAAATCCCCAAGTTAGTTCGGGTAATCCCCACGCATGCCGGAAAAATCGAGTTTCTTGAGGCACAAAATGAAAAACTTGCGCAGGAGATTTGCGAATTAAAATCAGACTTCCGTGATTTAGTTAGTAATCCGTCCTGCGATTAAAGGTCGGGTGAGATTGTTGTTGCCGGTATACCAGATGTGGTCAAGGATTCTCCTAAGACGATTGCAACAAAAGTACTAGGGGCACTCGGTCTAAACGATATGGCATGTCATATACTCGCGGCGCGCATTATGGCGCGTAAACCACGATCGGTCGCCAATACTTCGAATGCTACGAATGAGTCGGGCGGTGAGAGCACCGCGCAGCGTTTTTCAATTGTTTTGACCCTCACATCTGGCGCCGTACGTCACGCAATAGTACGACGCAAAGTTGCGTCGTATAAATATGTGTGGACGAAGGACGAATTAATCTACACAAGGAAAGATAATGGGTCACCTAAAATAACAATTCGGTGGGCGGACGATCTTGAGCACATGATCTGACTCCGTGCATCGTCGTTAGCTCCTACTAGTAACGGCACGCTTGCTTCGTCGCATTACAACATCAAGGTTGTGCATTTAAATGCTAACTCACTCCTTGCTCATATATCGACCTAGCCAGAATTTTCTTCGATCAGAACCCGTGCCACGTAATCTCGGTTTCTGAACCGTGGTTGCATTCACACATTCAGGACGATCTCGTTAAAATTGATAATTATTTTCTGATCCGAAACGATCACGAAGGCAAAGAGGGTGGCGGAGTCGCATGCTACATACATCACACCCTAAAAGCTAAAGTCCTTGATACGTCGCCCAACCAATTCTTTAACTCTCCTGAGTACATCATTCTTGAATTATCGCCAAGCGATCGCGAGAGGATATTATTTACCACCATGTACAAGAGGCCAAAAGGGCAGTTTCTTCACAAATTCGAACATGCCTGGAATTGTTATGCTCATTCATACAATAATTCAATTATCGTCGGGGATTTAAATTGTAACATGCTACTTAACGATTATGCTTCCAAATATCTTAGCAATTTTATTCTTTCGCATTCATTGTTTCTCGTTCCTTCAGAAGCTACCTATCACACTGCTCACTGTGACTCGTGGCTAGATGTATTTATACTTGACAGCGAGGATAAATTGGTGCTGTATAAGAGGTCTTCTTCTCCCTTCATTGCAGGTCATGACATCTTATCGCTCCAATTCGCACTCAATGTGAGAAACGTTGCACCGCGTATGATCACCAAGCGTTGTCTGAGAGACTTCGATGACAACGTTTTCATTAACGGCGTTCAACAAGCACTGCGGCCGTCTAATCTGTTCGACGCTGCGACCATCGATTCGGGCGTCGAGCTTGACCGGCAGTTAGAAATCGTTACGCAGACGTTGTGCTCTGTCTTCGATCGTTACTCACCTCTTCATTGCAAAGAGACCGCCTGCTCCATGGCTTACGGATGAGCTCAAACAATGTATTAGAGATAAGAATGACTTGTACAAGCGAGTTAAACGATCAAATAATGTACTAGAGTTCATCATGTACAGACGAGTCAGAGACGATTTAACCGTCAGGATCAGGAAGGCGAAAAGCGACTTCTTGTTTGCCAAACTCAGCACGATAGATGACCCCAAGCAAATGTGGAAGCAACTGAGGAGCTTGGGTTTAGTCAAACCGCGTCTGCCGTCGTCCTTCCGCTTTTTCACCCCCGACGAATTAAATGCGCATTATGCAAGAATCATGGCGTCAGCCCCGGTGCTAACACGCGAAGAGTTCGAGTCTATTTTGGCAGAAACCCCTAGTGAGGATAACTCGTTCACGGTATACCAAACCTCAAGAGAATCGGTTCTGCGTATTTTGCGACGCTCGTCTCGTACATGGCTTAGTGTTGGTTCTGACGGCATTTCCAAATTATTAATTGACAAGGCCCTTCCGTGGCTGCTTGGCAATATGTTAAAGATCATTAAACTCAGCATCCAGATAGGGCACTTCCCTTAGTTGTGGAAAATAGCATTCATCCGCCCCCTACTGAAGGCAAAAATTCCGCGTTTCCCAGCGGATACGCGGCCGATCGCTTCTCTACCGGAATTGTCAAAACTCCTTGAAAGAGCTGTATTCGAGCAAATGACTAGACATCTTGAGATCACGAATAAAATCGATTTCAGACAGTCTGCTTACCGTGTGTCGTTCAGCACACAGACAGCTCTGGTAAGAGTCTCTGATGATAGGGGAGACCGGGGCTTCAATTAACAGAGGTAAGTATTAACAAGCGAATATCTCAGAAACTATACATAGCACATCACTAGCGATTTCTGGAATATGTATCATAACAAAGCTGCACAGGATGACACTCGTCAGTCGCGCTCAGTGCGTCATAGGAGCGAGTTGTGTCACGTGCGTTGATTTTGGAGAGGTAACGAACTTTTATCGCCTTACAATTTTTTGATTTACGTATTGAATATTTGAGTTTCCTGTAATATTTTTTATTGTGTAGTAGCTCGTTTCATACTTTATAATTCTATGTAACTCGATTAAGTCTAATGTTAACTATTTCGTAATTATAATTATTGTTATTCCAAAACGGTCCATGGGGCTATAAGTAACAAAACACGGGGGGCAAGTATTAACGTGTTAATTGTTACCCTGCACTTGGGGTAAAAATTAACAATAAAAATGTATGTTATGTACATTCATCACGGTAGGTAGGTAATTACTATTGTATTCTAAAGTTGCAGCATGAGGACCTATAAGAGAAAAACTACTCGAGGCATGACTTCGCTGGCGATCTACGAGTCAGCTGATGTAGAAATAATGGAGAAGAATAGAAAATATAGGGAGGTAGCCACAGAATTTGAAATCTGTCATGTTACGCTATTCAAGTTTGTGCAAAAAAAGAAAATGGGAGTCTCAGTAGAAGTAGGCTACAAAAAGACCAGGTTGGTGTTTACTTCTGAGCATGAGAAACAAATAGCAGATTATTTATTGAAGTGCTCCAAAATATACTTCGGGCTGCTACCTACAGAAGTAAAAAAAATTAGCCTACCACTGTGCTGTTTTTTACAATATTGGCAATTTCCCAGAATGATGGAAGGTGAATAAAATGGCTGGTGATGATTCGTTTACAAATTTCATGAAAAGAAATACAATGTTGTCGATTAGAAGCCCTGAGGCGACAAGTTTAAGTAGAGCGACATCCTTCAATAGAACAAATGTGAATGCATTTTTTGAAAAATACAGATCTGTATTAGAACGATATAAACTTAGGCCATCCCGGATTTGGAACATGGATGAGACGGGTGTAACTACTGTGCAAAAGCCAAAAAAAGTAGTAGCTGGTAAAGGCATGAAACAGGTCGGTGCTATAACATCCGCTGAAAGGGGCGTTTTGGTTACATTGGCTGTAGCCGCGAATGCAATTGGCAATTCAATACCATGTATGTTCATATTTCCCCGTATTCGTTTTAACGATTTGTTCATTAAAAACGGACCACCAGAATGTATAGGCATCAATCTGGATGGATGACTCAAAAAGAGTTTCTGAAATTTATGGATCATTTTATCCATCATGTAAGACCATCGGAAGAGGATCCAGTTTTACTTCTATTAGATAACCACAACTCGCACGTAAACGTTGAAGTCGTCGATAAAGCGAAGAGAAATCACGTTATTCTATTATCGTTTCCACCACATTACTCACATCATCTACAGCCTCTCGATGTAGGGGTATATGGCCCTTTAAACAATTACATAAGCAGGAAGCAGACCAATTGGATGACCAACAACCCTGGAAAAACCATGACAATATATGATCTTCCAGTGGTAGTCAGAGATTCACTTCCGCTGGGGTTAAATCCCATGAATGTAATAAATGCGTTCAGGAAATCTGGGATCTGGCCTTGCAGTGAAGATGTGTTTCAAGAATCAGACTATGCGCCATCCTTTCTCACTGATCGTTCCGATCCCACCAATTGTGCCCTGACCCGTATCGAGAACGCCGTATCGAATACACCACCTATTGATGACGACAACATGTTACTTGATGACGTGTCATTAAATTTAGAAAATCCTCAGATTTTAAATGACATGCCTGATCTGGATATTAATGTTTCTGACGTGATTGCACAATTATCTAATGAACCAGTGGCTGGACCATCAGGTATACAAAATGAGAGTAATTTAAGTACATCTAGTATAAATCCCAATTTGTCTGAAATACTATCACAAACTCCTGTAACACATATAGAACATGTTGCTAATCCTTCATGTGCTCAAACTGATGACTATTTTTCAATTGAATCCGTGCGACCTCTTCCAAAAGCTCAGCCACGGGTACGATCAAAACGTAATCGCTCAAGAAAATCCGCCATACTCACCGACACACCGGAAAAAGAAAGACTAGCACATGAAGAGTATACCAGAAATTAAAAAAAAAAAGAAAACGCACAATACCGAACAGGCTGGCAAAGAAAACGTTAAAGGCAAGGGAAAGGGTAAGAGGAAAGGTAAAGGAAAAATAAAGGAAAAGAGAAAACCAAAGGAAACATCACAAGTGGAAAAAGCAAAGAAAAATGTATTAAAAGAAAGAAACGACAGTTCAGAAGATGAATATTTTTGTCTCATTTGTGGCATTCCATACAATGAAGACACGTCTGGTGCTGACTGGGTGCAATGCATATTGTGTAAGCAGTGGGCCCAGTCCGGATGTATCAGAGGCAACACTACTTCATACATTTGCCAAAATTGCTATTCAGACGACGATTATGAATAAAAAAATATTGTGATAATATGTAAATGATTCCTAGTAGATCATATTTTCAAAATGTTAATTTTTTTATAAAACTAACCTTTATCAATGAGACTGCTTTAGACTAGTAGGTAGATTGTAATACAAAGGCTGTTACGTTTAAGAATGAGACATTCACTACCTCACATACTAACGTGATTATATTATGTACAACATTGAAAAATAAGAAAAACGTATTCTAAATATAATACTGATTACTGTTAAGTTGATAAAACAGTAGGTAAACCTACAAGAAGTTTTAATTAGTAATTATTTAAGGATTGGTTCACTTTTGTCCACAAGAGGCGTACACATCTTACAATACTGTTCTTTATAAAGTGTTACAACTCTTAAGTTTAAGGTTTATTTTTGTTCCAAAAATGTGATTACTGTAACTCAAAGGTTTCTTTATTGAAATAACAGTAAAAACAAACTGTTAAAACAATCAAAAATAGATATATGATGTTTTTTTTGTTATTCCCTAGAGATGTTTTCGTCGGTTTTTTTTTCGATATATTTATATCGCTAAAAAATAGTTGCAAGGTCAAAATAGTGTAAGTGAATATGCCAAATTTGTCAATTGCATACATTAATAATAAAATGTCATTGTTTTTCTGAGTTTTCTTTAATTATCCTTGAAAATATTAAGAATGTAATTGTTGCCCCTTTTGTTAATACTTAACTCGGGACCGTTAGATCTAGCCCCCTTCGCGGGGTAAGTATTAACATCTGACTTTTTTTAAAAAAATCAACTTTATGAAAAAAATAACAATATCTTGACAAATTAAATGGTATGATTTAATTCTTGAATAGTTTTAACATTATTAAACACAAAAATCATTCTAAAATATTTTATATGTTTGAAGCTACAACTGAAAATATACATTTTGTTACGTCGCGCCCCGGTCTCCCCTATCAGGAGGGGCATCGATGAGCGCAAAGTGACGATTATGGTGTTGTTCGACTTCAGCAAAGCGTTTGACATTGTTCCTCACCTAAATCTATTGAGAAAACTTAAGCGGGGCTTCGCCAACACCGTTCTTGAGTGGTGTTTCTCTTATCTAACTGCGAGTCGCAAACTGTCGTGGATGAGCACGGCAGCTGCTCTAAATCATCGCACACGTCGGCAGGAGTGCCTTGCGGCACTCCTGCCGATACTATTTTCCTTATATATCAATTATATTGGTGACTGCCTGAATCACTGCGACCGCATGATCTTCGGGGATGATATACAGATCTACATTCAATGCTTTCCGTCACAGATAGACAGCGCTCTCGCGAAAATCGGTCAAGACGTAAGGGCCGTGGGGCTGTTCGCACGCTCGAACGGCCTTGTGCTTAACTCCACAAAAACGGAGACAATGGTAATCGGGAGTAGAGCTTACGTTAAGTCACTCAACTTATGTGAGCTGCCTCCCATCACTCTCGACGGGTCTAACCTGCCGTTTGTCACTAACGCTAGGAACTTGGGAGTTATATTTCACGCCGACTTCTCATGGAGGAAACACATGTCTGCCGTCTCGCAGAAAGTGCATGCTACGCTGCATAAATTAAAACATCACAAGGGGTCGCTATCAACTGAGGTGAGGATTAAATTAGTGACAACACTAATTTTCTCTCATTTTGACTACTGCTGTCTCGTCTACTATGATATTACGGCAGAACTAAATGGTGTGCTCGAGAGATTACTTAATTATTGTATTAGGTTCATCTTCAACCTGCGATGCGATGTGAGAATTACCCCATATCGCCATCGATTAAAATGGTTATCGGTGAAAGGGCGTCGCAAATTTTTTCTGGCGATCACGATTTTCCAGGTGTTATTCTTACGCGTACCGTCGTACCTCGATGAGCTGCTACCTAGGGCACCGTAGGGCATCCGAATATCGGAAAGACTGGCCGAAACCGGTCTTTCATATTCCTTGTCATAGGACAACGGCTCTCCACCACTCATTTCGATTGTCCGCCGCGTACTTCTGGCGGTCAATTCCGTCTGCCATCAGGGAATCGTCATGGTTAGAAATCTTTAAGAGTAGCCTAATGGAGCATCTCCTGATCTTAGAGCAGGGCGAGCAATAATGAAGTAACGGCGTCTTCCTATTCTTCGCTTCTTCTGTTATGCCATCTCACCATTTATTCTTCCGTACTTGCGTGATCAGTAATGCAGGTCTCATATTTCTATTTCCTTTCTTTGCTTCTCCTATCATGTTATTGTATTCTTTCTTGGTGTCTCTACTTGCGAATGCATCATAACTCCTAATCTCTAGCTCAGTTTACTTATTTCCTTCTTACTATGTTATTTTTAGTTTTGTTCTTCGCTTCGCCACCGGCGCAACTATTGTAATACTCTATCTTTAGTTAGGTTTATTTATTTGTATTCGTATTTTTTAGTCTTAGTTTTAATTGTTATGTTTCGCTTTATTCTGTAATATTACCCTATAGCCATGGTAGGGTATAATAAAACGCTATCAATCAATCAATGAATCTCTCTCTGTCTCTCTCGCTCTCTCTTATACCAGACCGATTCCCTTATAGGTGCTGAGTCGTATATGCTATTAACCGAGTCTCCTCTTTTTGCGGGTTTTCACGAGTTCGCACCCTCTGTCTTTTCCGCTCCTATACGTGATTCATGATTCTCTCTCTTAACCAAAAGTCTACGATATATTAAAACGTATGTGAATTTCAGTGATTATTAATGGATCGAGACTCGGGCAGGGACTAAAGAAATTTGTAATAAGCACACATCCGGTAAATAAATTTGATTTAATATGAGTAATAAATGTATGATTATGATCTTAAATTTAAATGTTGGCGCTTCGTGTTTCGTTTTGAAAGCGGTCTTCTTTTGATTATGTGATTAGCCGTTCCGATCGGTGCACCGATTCATCAATATGGCTGCGGGCTCCTACACGATGCCGGTCTGTACGTCTTATTTGCGTCCCCGGGATGCCTTTCGTGTGCCGGTTTCTATTGTTGAGTGTGGTGTTTAGTCTTTCGATGACTATGTTAGGTGTTTTGTAATAGTGGCTGCGAACCTGTGTCGCGTTTAGTGCACGAAATTTCCGATTTTTCGCTCGTCCGTGCTCCTTCTTTTCGGACCTCTCTCTCTCTTCCTTGTGGCTATCGCGTTCGCCCCGCACCTCTCTTTCTCTCTCTTGCCCCGTCTCTCTCGTTTCATTAGCATACTTACTCGGCGATTCGTAGTTACATATTTTCGTATTTCCCCTAGCAGGTAGCCTGAAGGTATGTGTGTGCGTCGTCACTGGAGCCTTCGACTCGGCCAACTGTGGCACGGACGACGAAATGTAAGAGATTATGTTCGAGTCCTAAATAAAGAAACAAGTGCAGCGCTAATCGTTTTGTAGGTTCTTTGTACTTCCAGGAACATGACCTTAAAAGTTATGAAAATTTGGATATGTTTTTTGACAATCAGAGATTGTTGAAAAACCCTGTTTATTTAATATATATTTGTTTTGTTGTGGGGATTAATCGAAAAATGCTTCCTACAAAAGTTCCACGCCGTGAGTTTCTCTTCAAAAAGAGTCTTATGTCAAAATGACTTGACACCGTTAGTTTAGCAATAAATTGCAAAAACAATAATTCATTCATTTTGTTTAGAGCATTTGCTATCAGTCATTTATCAACATACCGTTCTAACACTTATACAGGGTGAATTGCGTAAGGGGTGCCATCCGGGATTTCAAGGTAGATGGGCACAGTACGAACAAAAGTTGCAAATAAACATTAGGGATATTGTTAATAATTTACGAGATATTAATTTTTTAAATCGGACCAATCAGAGCGCGCCCAGAAGCGTTGAAGCCACCCACTCCCACCCTAGCCGTAGATATAGCATAGATTAGGGCGTTACCTTTGTGTTTGCAAAATTCAGAGCAGTCAATTTTATTGATTGTATTAGTACGCAGTCATTTTTTATTCGCGGTCATTGGTTGCTCTGAATTTTGCCCGGCGTGCCAATAAGCGTTAAAGCTGCCCACCTCCACCCCCACCCTAGCCATAGTATCGCATAGATTAGGGCGTTACATTTAGGTTTGCAACATTCAGAGCAGTCAATTAGATTGCTTGTATTTTTCCGCAGTCATTTTTTTTTATCGAGCATTGGCTGCTCTGAGTTTAGCCGACCTTCGCGAGAAGCGTTGGAGCTTCTCACTCCCCGCCTTAGCCGTAGAGATAGCGCAGTGAACTAGGCATTAGATGACCGGGTGAGGCGCGAGGGGGGGGGGGGGGGTACTCCACTGAAAAGTTACATTTGCACAATTCCGATACAGTCATTCGTCCATTTTATTATTCAAACATTTTTATCTCTCGGTCAAACTATTCGCCGGACAAAAAATTTGTATAACTTTTCTTGTTGTAAATTGAACTCCTCAATTTCGGTCTTGTAACTTTTAATCGCAAACACCAAAAATAACAAAGTTATGAACGAAAATACATAAAAATTTGGAAACGAATTTTCTTTTGATCGTTAGGGTAGAGCGGGGTTAATTGAGCAAGCGGGTAATTTGGGCAATCATAATATCTCGAAAACTTAAGCATCGCACGCTGGTGCATCAAATGGACGAAAGAGAGGTATGTGGGTGGGGAGTACAACAAATCATTGCCGGTAGCCACGCGGCGCACGAGACGATGACACGGGATGTTTTATTATTATACTAGCGGTACCCGGCCTGCGTTGCAACGCCGTTTTTATGTTATCAATTATTTTACAGCAAATGTAAATGAAACAAATTTTTTTCAAAAAAAATTATGTTTATTCTAGTACTTTTGGATATACAATATTTTTTGTTTTTCCGTCTGGTGCGTGCACAAATAAATCCGAAGCCTTTCCTACGCGTGAGCAGGCCACATATAGCTGTCCATGTGTGAAGCATGGATTTTTCAAATTTAATCCACACACTTGTAGCGATTGTCGCTGTGATTTGTTGATGGTCATTGCAAATGCGAGTCGAATCGGAAACTGCAAACGTTTGAAATCGAATGGCATATCTGTTGGTATCATTGGAATACGCGGCAACAGTACATCTTCTCCTTTAAATTTTCCATTTAATATCGTAGCTTCGACGATATTATTCATCATCTTTTTCACTGAAAGTCTGGTACCGTTGCAAAGTCGTGGTGGATTGATGTTTCGTAAAAGAATGATAAGCACGCCAATTTTCAATGTTAAGACGTGCGGCGGTATGCCTGGTAAATCAAGTGAATTTAAGAATTCAGTTGGATAATTTACAACGTCTTCTTGATTCATTATAGAATCGATGGACTTATACGTTCTCGCTTCTCCTGGTATTTCGTTTTGAATCCTGAAATTTATGTCATTGACATCGTTGTTTTTTGCTGCTAATATAGCACGTTCACTGAGCTGTCGTTGTCATTGTGTAGAAGTTTGTTGGTAATGTGATACATTGCGTGGAACCATCAATTGTCATTTTGCCATTTCCAATATCCAGCAATTGTTTTTCAAAATTTTCGGCCGATGCATCATGTTGTAGTTTTATACGCATATTTGTTTTCAAAGTCAATTTATGAACGTGTCGCCATAAAAATGATGATTTCAGACATGCATTAATTTCGTCAGCAGATGTTGAACGCCGTATAACTGGTAGAGTTTGTCTAAAATCACCAGACAATAAAATGAGTGCTCCACCGAAGATCTGCTCATTTCCTCTTAAATCTTTTAGTGTACGATGAAGCGCTTCCAATGCTTTTTTGTGCGCCATAGTACATTCGTCCCATATAATTAGTTTACATAATTTGAGTACTTTTCCCATTCCTGAATTTTTGTTTATATTGCATGTTGGTGTCTCAGTGATTTGCATATTCAACGGCAATTTTAGTGCTGAATGCGCTGTTCTGCCACTATCCAAAAGAGTTGCTGCAATTCCAGATGATGCGATCGCCAGTGCAATATTTTTTCTTGATCGTATTGTTGCCAAAATAATTGAAAGGAGAAAAGTTTTTCTTGTTCCTCCGGGCGCATCTAGGAAATACAATCCGCCCCTTTGGCTTGTAATCGCATTCATAATTGTGTCATACACTACACGTTCTTCAGGAACCAATTTCTTAAGATTGTTGTTAATAAATGTATTCAATTCGTCTACATCGAACTGTGTTTCTCGTTGCAAATCACGATCAAAAATTTCGTTTGTAGATCTATTCGGTGAAGCAATTCCCAACTCTCCCAGTTTTTTGTTTGTAATTGCTAAACATATGTCCTCGATCAAAATCAATGCCTCATTGTACACGTTTATTGTAAATTGAATTTCCGGGTTTTGATTCGTTGCACGCAAACGATGTAGGATGTCTTCACTCATGTGGTCTTTGTAGTTTTCCCAAAGATCTTTTGGATTTGATGGGAAGCACGTTGTCAATATTATTGCAAATAACGTTCGTATTTGGCGTGGTTGAGCAGTGTCCGATGCATCAGCGAGTAAAGTGTTCCAATGTGCATCATTCTCAAGAAGATTTAATTCTTGGCAAGCTTCACAATAAGTGGTACATAATTTACCGTTTACTGTTTTTAAATCGTTGAATGATGACGGTCCACGTACGTTTATTAACAGTAATCTCAAGTAAAAGCATTCCGCATTGTTTGGGTGAACAGTGTACAATCGGCCTAACGCGTCAGTTGAATATAAATTTGTATGCCCTTCGACTAACTTCCCTTTTTTCCTTCGATGAAACTTTTTTGCTGATACATTCCATGTGTAGTATGTTGGTACTTCAGAGTAAAGTAGCGTCTTTGCAAACATATCATCCCCGCACAATGTAAAGTCTGCTCTAAGTACAACTTTGTAGTCATCAGCTGGCATTTGTTCAAGGGCAGTTCTAAACAATTTAATCAATTCGGTATGTTGATCGAATAAATTTTGTAATTCCGCGACGATTTCTCGTTTTGTTCCAGTGTTAAGTCCACAACGTTGATCAATTTGTTCATCAGTATTTCCCATGAAATAAATTTGAAGAAATTTGTGATCTTCATTTTGCAATGGTAGTAATGATCCTGTACGATGATAAATTTGGCCTTGCACTTTGAACGTTGGCATGTAATTATCGCGCACGATATTTGTTGCACCAAACGATGTCATTTGAAAACACGAATTATACTTTCGTATGTTTTCCAAAAAATGTTTTGATTGGCTTGTTTCTCCTGATACTAATATTAATAATGGTTCTGGTGGTGAATCTAATTCTGGCAATTTAACTTTACCACCTGCGCAGCACATTCCTTGTGTTTCATTCTTAAATTTTAACGCATTGCAATACTCGCATAATCTGTCCATTTTTCCAATAATCACACTTTGATGAAGATTATAATCATAATTAGCATCATAGCGGAACGCACACAGATTTAAATCAGCATTGAGGATTCGTCTAGATCGATCAACTCGTAATCTAACTGTTTCCAGTCTTACCTGTCTTTGATCGAGGGTTTCAGACGAACGGACTTGAGCAGTGCGTATACGAACGGTTTCCAGTCTTACCTCATGTTGTTCGGGAGTTTCGGCCGAACGGGCTTGAGTAGTGCGTACCCGAACGGTTTCTAGCCTTGCTACTCGTTGATCGAGGCTTTCAGACGAACGGTCGTGAGCAGTGCGTACACGATCGGTTTCTAGCCTTACTTCTCGTTGGTCGAGGCTTTCAGACGAACGGGCTTGAGCAGTGCGTACACGATTGGTTTCTAGCCTTACTTCTCGTTGATCGTCTGTTTCTGAAGCTCGTAATGTTTTTCGTTTTTCTGATTGACGTGTAGATCTGCCAATAGCTTTTCGTTTTGGTGCCATGATTAATGCGACATTAGCTGTCAAATGAATTATTTCACCGAAACGAAAAGCGAAATAAAAGACACTCATCTGTTTTAAATACATGTACATGGTACCGAGTCGATCGAGTCGTTGAAACAAATGAGTATCTTTTATTTCGCTTGTCATTTTGGTAGCATACTTTGACAGCTGTCAAATAATCTCTAACACAAATTTTTCTTTTGACTTACTCGATAACAGATAAACCTCCTTAATTTGACATTAGCTGTCAAATGAATTATTTCACCGAAACGAAAAGCGAAATAAAAGACACTCATTTGTTTTAAATACATGTACATGGTACCGAGTCGATCGAGTCGTTAAAACAAATGAGTGTCTTTTATTTCGCATGTCATTTTGGTAGCATACTTTGAAAGATGTCAAATAATCTCTATATATAGATATACATAAATGTTAATTTTGTTTTGCCCCGTACGCGTTTATTTTGGCAATTAAAATTATTCTACTAACGCAGAAACCTTCTCGGGAGTGCGGACTACAATTCATCAAATTTTCATCGCAATCGGACGAATGGTATAGGAGATTACTCGTGACACACAGACAAACAAACATTCTTCCATTTTTATATATAAGAAGATTATTTCGCACAAAAATAAAAAATCCGTGATTGAGTATTTTTCTTCTAGCATTGTGTGAAAAACCAGGGCAGCAGCTAGACGTGTACTACCATGTAGTACATTGAAGTACATCTGCAATAATGATTTTAACGCACGGGGTACGGATTTCATTATAAACTAACATTTGTTAAACAATCTGACAAGGAACATCACTTAGGCGTCCCCCTCCGATTTTGTCGAAACTTTGGTATGTGGTAGAGTATCGAAAACTAAGCGACACGTATTTTTTTATCGGCGGAAAAACGGTTTTAGGGGGTGAAACACACCCTCAAAAATGGGTTTTTTTTTCATTTTTCCACGATAACTTTTTAACGGTAGGGTAGAGCGGGGATAGTTGAGCAGTTTTTGGCTTAATCGATCATAACTCTTAAAAAATACATCCGATTTCCTTGATTCTTGCACGGTTAGATCCGCAAATTCTCCAGCTCAAAACGCCTTCAGAAACATTATCCAATTCAGGTCTGATTTAGGAGATATTATCGTAAATGTGAGAGAGTGTCGACCTGCTCAACCTGCCCCATAGGTGGGGCAAGTTGAGCAAGGGTATGAGGTAAGTTGAGCAAGGTAATAATTCCATCAACAAATCAGACACATGCAAGACCATTTGATGCAATGCAGTAATAAACCAATAGATACATTAATTAACTACATTTTGAATCATGAACATTAACTGCAACAAACTGTGAAATGTTTTTTCTTAAATAAACAAGGAGGACCGGCGATAGCGTGATGTATTCACCTCCGCCATGTTATGCGCGCCAGCCGATGAGGACGGTTGCGCATCCTTTAACTAGCCCCATCGAAAACTGCTCAACTAGCCCCTTCTCCGATTTGTTAACAAATGTTAATTTATAATGAAATCCGTACCACGTGCGTTAAAATAATTATTGCAGATTGATAGCCACTTAAATGTACTACATACTAGTACTCGTCTAGTTGCTGCCCTGATTTTTCACATAATGCTAGAAGAAAAATACTTAATCACGTATTTTTTACTTTTGTGCACAATAATAATAGAACGTCGCATGTCATCATCTCGTGCGGCGCGTGGCTACCAGCAATGATTTGTTGTATTCCCCTCCCACATACCTCCCTTTCGTCCATTTGATGCACCAACGTGTGATGCTTAGTTTTCGAGATATTACGATTGCACAACTTACTCGCTTGCTCAACTATCGCCGCTCTACCCTACGAGATATCAAAATAATTCAAATTGCAAAAACCCTTATTTTTTTACGTACTATACATTGGAGATGAGAGCCATACAAATAACAATAAATTTCATATTGTTTATTGCAAAATTCGACTTTTTTCATACGGATGAGAGTTATTCCTCCGAGAATTTTTAGTCGATTGACATGTAAATTTGCACACACGTGGAGGATGGGAAATAAACGAATACATGTTTTTTGTTTTATCCTTCGATTTTTGAGGCAAGAGTATCGTATACTCAGCTAGCATTATGGAATTCCGGGGTAAATTCACGTCATTATTGACGTTTGTGTGCATGTTTGTAAATACCCCCGCCCTCACCACCCTCCAACAAAAAATTAAGGAGCGAACCACCTTGTCTTTATCTTTCCCCCACCCTCTACAAGAACGAGGTGGATCTAGATGAAGGAAACCTGTTCTGTTTTGCTGGTAACACAATAATTTAGTTGGGGTGTTTTTGCATTTTTTCCAAATAGCAACCCGAAGGGGGTAAACCACCCTCTACCCGAACTTTCTTACCGGGGTCGTCTTCTCCCATTTAACACGTCTTGGCCGATTCAAAATATTTCTGACAACTCAAAAACGACATTTTCTCATGTTGCGAACTCAATATGACATCCTGATCGTGAGAGGATAATCGAACCCCTCTGTGTTGTCCTTCTCGAACCATCCTTGTACATTTCCCCTACCCTCTACGAGAACGAGGTGGATCTAGATGAAGGAAACCTGTTCTGTTTTGCTGGTAACACAAAAATTTGGTTGGGGTGTTTTTGCATTTTTTCCAAATAGCAACCCTAAGGGGGTAAACCACCCTCTACCCGAACTTTCGTACCGGGGTCGTCTTCTCCCATTTAACACGTCTTGGCCGATTCAAAATATTTCTGACAACTCGAAAACGACATTTTCTCATGTTGCGAACTCAATATGACACCCTGATCGTGAGAGGATAATCGAACCCCTCTGTGTTGTCCTTCTCGAACCATCCTTGTACCTTTCCCCCACCCTCTACGAGAACAAGGTGGGTCTAGATGAAGGAAACCTGTTCTATTTTGATGGTAACAGAGAAATCTATAATAGTTGAGCTGTTTTTACATCTACCCTCTATCTTACGATATCAATTACGAAAACGCATTCAATGAACTATAAAACTAGTTCGGCGCATAGATATCAAGTCATATCACGTTATGGCTGAGCGATCGGATTCGCGCAAATTCCACAAGAATGACGCAAACGTCTAATATAAACACCGGGAATGCATCTTAATGTGTGCATTTTTTTCTTTAAATGAAAAATATTATCTCATTAAAAAAAGTAAGTGGAAAAAGTATTTATCCGTGCACGTATAGAAAACATGTTTCTGATAAACATTAGAAAAGTGAGGAGTAAGAGGCAAATCTCGACGTCTCCCTTCACCGGCCCCTGTTGAGATTAATGTAAAATGCCCATTAGAGATTAATAATGATTAATCTATTAGAGACTAATACGAAATATCCACAGGTAACCAAAACCATTTTCATCAAATTAGCGTGGCACCTTTTTAAATCGCCAATGGAAAGGAAAATAGAGAGCGGTTCGATTATCCTCTCACGATCAGGGTCTCATATTGAGTTCGCAACATGAGAAAACGTCGATTCGAAGTTGTTAGAAATATTTTGAATCGGCCAAGACGTGTTAAATGGGAGAAGACCACCTTGGTAAGAAAGTTCGAGTAGAGGGTAGTTTTCCCCCTTAAGGTTGCTATTTGGAAAAAATGCAAGAACACCCCAACTAAATTTTTGTGTTACCATGAAAATAGAACAGCTTTCCTTCACTTAGATTCACCTCGTTCTCATAGAGGGTGGGGGAAAGATAAACACAAGGGAGGTTCGCCCCTTAATTTTTGTTGAGGGGGGGGGGCGGAGGTATTTACAAACATGCACACAAACGTCAACAATGACGTCAATTTACCCAGGAATTCCATAATGCAAGCTGAGTATACGATGCTCTTGCCTCAAAAATCGAAGGATAAAACAAAAAACATGTATTCGTTTATTTCCCATCCTCCACGTGTGTGCAAATTTACATGTCAATCGATTAAAAATTCTCGGAGGAATAACTCTTATCCGTATGAAAAAATTCGAATTTTGCATAAACAATATGAAATTTATTGTTATTTGTATGGCTCTCATCTCCAATGTATAGTACGTAAAAAAATAAGGGTTTTTG
>CAXFZK010000342.1:0-16330 GCA_964007305.1 Netelia melanura
CAAAAAATCACATCTGACAACAAAATGTTTCGAATAAAATTTATTTGTTTTTTCCCGTAGAATCCAACCATCTAACATTTTATAGGGGGTCCCGTTTGAAATTGTAAAGTTACCCCCCGCCCCCCATAAAGGGGGGCAGGGAGTAACTTCATATTTTTGTATTTAGAAAGGCCCCTCGAAAGCATACAACTTTCTCATGAACAACTTTTTGATTGGACAAATAGTTTCCGAAATATTCAGCTGTTAAGAGTTATGTGGGCCACCCTGTATATAGTTATTTATTTCATTATTATATTATATAAAATATATCTATTGTTTATATATATTACTTATTTCATTATTATATTATATAAAACGATATCTATTGTTTATATATATTATTATATTATATAAACAATAGATATTGTTTATATAATATAATAATAAATATACTATATAATATACTTAATTATATTATATAAACAATAGATATAGTTTATATAATATAATTATTATATTATACAATATAATAATAAATATAATAATATATATAAACAATAGATATACGATGGATATAAATAATAAAATTAATTGAGAGATATGAAGAAAATTGTGAGGTATAATTTGAACCTTGTTTGGTACAAGGATATTGGTTAGAAATTAAAAATTAAATTTTTAATACGCAACAAAAATTATGCAAAAAAAAAATTCGTGAAAAATGATTTTTTGTTTACAAAAATTGCTGTAACTCTTGTAATTATTGACATAAATGGTTTTGTAATCTGGGAAGAATGTATTTTGGAATAGACGTAGCGGTTTCTGTGGAGTTTTAAAAAAGTATGTTTATTTCATCCAACGCAGGTGCGATTGGGAAGGTAAGAATGAAAGGGAAATCCGCCTAACGGTTCGATTGATAATCTACCTTCTCGGTAATCAAGTTGAAGATCCAAACGTTAGATGGCGCCACGAAACAAAATTGGTGGAGTTTAGTGAGCAGTATTTTAGCGTAAAAAAGGGCCTGGGTTCTGTGGATCCAGTGTAAATATTAAGGGTTCAATTATATTTTTCTTCTCAGGAATTTTAGCAATTTTCAATCCAAAACGAAATGGAAAAATAATCGTTACAAACCAAGTCACCAAAAATTTAATTTCGTTGAATGCAAAGTTTTATCATTCACTTAATATTATTAAATTATGTTTTTCTTTTTAGCAATTTTAGTCATTTTTAATAAAAAAAAAACAAATCGTTACAAACCGGGTCACCAAAAATTTAATATCGTTAACTGCATAGTTTGATCGTTCACTTAATATTATTAAATTGCTTTTCTTCTCAGGAATTTTAGCAATTTCCAATCCAAAAAAACATGGACAAAAATCGTTACAAACCAGGTCCCAAAAAATTTAATTTCGTTGACTGCAAAATTTTCTCATTAACTTAATATTATTAAATTATGTTTTTCTTTTTAGAAATTTTAGTAATTTCCAAAAAAAAAAAACATGGAAAAGAATCGTTCAAAACCAAGTCCCCAAAAATTTAATTTCGTTGACTGCAAAATTTTCTCATTAACTTAACATTATTAAATTATGTTTTTCTTTTTAGAAATTTTAGTAATTTCCAATAAAAACAACATGGAAAAGAATCATTCCAAATCAAGTCCCGAAAAATTTAATTTCGTTAACTGCAAAATTTTCTCATTAACTTAACATTATTAAATTATGTTTTCCTTTTTAGAAATTTTAGTAATTTCCAATCCAAAAAAACATGGAAAAGAATCGTTCCAAACCAAGTCCCCAAAAGTTTAATTTCGTTGACTGCAAAATTTTCTCATTAACTCAATATTATTAAATTATATTTATCTTTTCAGAACTTTTAGTAATTTCCAATCACACATATTCAAATAATCCGTACGCTTACCAAGCAACGGCACAAGATATATTTGAACAATTTAATCGTGACGCAAACAACAAGAAAGAGTCGGAGGAGTTGATTTCTTATGATGGAGTGGCAAATCTTGAAGTCGTCCCGAGAATTATCAACGAAGAAGTAGCTACGTCGTGATAGAGAAATACGTAGCCAATCAAAATGCTCGGTTGGATTAAAATTTTGACGCGAGAGAAGATGAATTAAAGGACGACTCGAGGGTGGAGTAAAGTATGAGAAGAGAGGAGAGAAAAATGAGCGATGATAAGGGAGCGAAGTAGAAAAAGGAAAGAGCTCGTTGAGTGATGTATGAATTTCCTGCAACAAGACTTATAATCCCACTCGTTCGAGCTTTCGTGCAAATCATGGTAATGTATCACAATCTTCCTCGAGAACGAGAGGAAAAAAGAGAGAGATAGAGATTTGAGGCAATTTCCGAAGGAGAGCGAAGTCTAAAGAAAAGCTTCGTTTGACTTATCGTTATTTTTCTTTGTCCGAAGGTTTTTGTTGCTTTTGTTTGTTTGCTTTTTTGTTGAGAGTAGGTATTCGAGCATTGAAGTTATCACAATGGATTTTATTGTTCTCCGCTTGTAACGTCGTCGGAGAGATAAAAGGAAGGAAACGAGAGAATTAAGTCGTTTTTGTTCTTTAACTGGAATAATTGTAAAATGGAGAAATTATGGTTTTTATAATATTCGTGTTGGAGGAGGATTTTTGAGACTTTGGGGGAATAGTCGAGGGAGTTAAATTTTATAACGAACAACTTTTTAGCATTTTTCAATGGATGACAATAATTTATTGAAATAATTTCAAAAACGAATGGGAAAATTTTGCTAAATGTTTATTCTAACTCTTCTCAAGCGTTGAATTATTAAGAAAGTTTCTACGTGATCTAAGAACCATTCTCGACAAATTATCTCCGAAAAAAATGAGTAAAAACTAATTTTTTCCATTTTTTAATGCATGACAACAATTTATTTAAATAATTCCGAAAACGAATGCCAAAATTTGGCAAGTAAATTTATCATAACACTTCTCCACAAATTATTTCCTGGAAAACAATTAATAGAAACTAATTTTTTCCATTTTTTAATGCATGACAACAATTTATTTAAATAATTCCAAAAACGAATGCCAAAATTTTGCAAATGGATTTATCATAACACTTCTCCACAAATTATCTCCTGGAAAACAATTAGTAAAAAGTAATCTTTTCCATTTTTCAACGCGTGACAATAATTGATTCAAATAATTCAAAAACGAAGAACATAATTTTTCAAAAAATTTATCCTAACTCCTCTTCAGTGACAAATTATCAACAAAATCTCCACGCCATCTAAAAACCATTTTCGACAAAATATCTCCCAGAAAAAAAGAGTAAAACCTAATTTTTTCCATTTTTCAACGCATGGCGATAATTTATTTAAACAATTCCAAAAATAAATGCCAAAATTTTGCAAAAATTTTATCCTAACTCTTCTCAAGTGTCAAATTATTAATACACTCTCTACGCGATCCAAGAATAATTCTTGACGAATTATCTCCCAGAAGAAAATGAATAAAAACTAATTTTTCCATTTTTCAACGCATAAAAATAATTTATCCAAATAATTCCAAAAACGAGTGCCAAAATTTTGCAAATAAATTTATCCTAACTCCTCCCAAGTGACAAATTATCAACAAAATTCCTCCACCATCCAAGAACCATTCCCGACAAACCATCTGCCAGAAAATCCAGACTGACTCATAAATTCAAAGAATTCAATAGACCGTACCAAGAAAAACTTGAAAACTCCGAGATATCCGGTCGCGATAACAAACTCCGAGATCATCAAAGATTACCAATCCGATCACGACATTAATCCGTGATTCTATCTCGTAAGATCAAGCCTGTCGTTCACGAGTTATTCTCCAATAGCGTACGTGCGGCTTGCCACGCTTCCTAATAACAATAATAATAATAATAACAATACGTCAAAACAAAAATAACAATACCGCAAACGTTTCGTTCTCTCCGCCTGGGGAACGACAAATGGCGAATGAGAAGAGAGAGAGAGAGAGAAAGAACGAACGGAAGAAGTTTGACACTCGTCGTTGGTCGATTTAGAAGTGGGGAGATGAAACGAGGTGTGGATAAATAGAAACGAGGCCGAGAGCTTATGCGCGCGGCGTTAGGTCCCATTAGAGACAATCTGGGTCGCGCTACGTCAACGTGAGATTCGGTACGATAAGCCCATTTATTATTCCTCTTCTTTCGACCATCCTCTTTAAATCTAAATTAGTGAAATTACACGTAAATTTTAGTCATATTTTACAAATTCATTTAGCGAAAAGTGGATCACTAATGATTCGTGAAAAATCACTAATTCGATTAGTCAAAAATGATTGCTATACAAATTAGTAACATTTGACTACGCAATTAGTAGTCAACACAGCTGATATGTTCATGCACCAGTCGATTGTAATTCTTCGCGCGAATAATAATCTCATACGTATCGATAAGAAAACGAAACGTTCGTACACTTTTTGCTTTTCCCCTTAAAACTTTTATAAAATAAGATTCGGCGTTTCGTACTGCGCATGAACTCACTGGCATGAGAAAATGACGCCTTCGACATCACAATGGCAGAAGAAAGGAAGTATCGGGTCGGAAGCTGGCGCCTGTGATTGGTCGACTGCTGAGTCCTGTACTAATTAGTCATCGTGTAATATCACTAATTAAGTAGTAAACTGTATCGACTAAATAATAGTCAATCGCATTACTAATTTGCTTTAGTAAGCCTAATTTACTATTTTGTTTACTATTCTATCAGTGAAACGGTGCGTTTATCACTATTTCACCAGTAGAACATGCATTTACTAATTCTATTAATCAATTTTTCACTAATCCAGATTTAGAGAGTGTGATTGGTGGATAGCTGAGTCCTGTACTAATTGGTTAGTCATCGTATAATATCACTAATGAATTAGTAAACTGTATCGACTAAATAATAGTCAGTCGCATTACTAATTTGTTTTAGTAGGCCTAATTTACTATTTTGTTTACTATTCTATCAGTGGAACGGTGCGTTCATCACTATTTCACCAGTGGAACTTGCATTTACTAATTGAATTAGACAATTTTTCACTAATCCAGATTTAGAGAGTGTGATTGATCGATTGCTGCGTCCTGTACTAATTGATTAGTCATCGTATAATATCACTAATGAATTAGTAAACTGTATCGACTAAATAATAGTCAGTCGTATTACTAATTTGCTTTAGTAAGCCTAATTTACTATTAATTTTTTTACTATTCTATAAGTGGAACGGTGCGTTTATCACTATTTCAGCAATAGAATATGAATTTACTAATTGAATTAGACAATTTTTCACTAATTCAGATTTAGAGAGTGTGATTAGTCGATCGCTGAGTCTTGTACTAATTGATTAGTCATCGTATAATATCACTAATGAATTAGTAAACTGTATCGACTAAATAATAGTCAGTCGTATTACTAATTTGCTTTAGTAAGCCTAATTTACTATTTTGTTTACTATTCTATCAGTGGAACAGTGCGTTTATCACTATTTCAGCAGTAGAACATGAATTTACTAATTGAATTAGTCAATTTTTCACCAATTCAGATTTAGACAGTGTGATTAGTCGATCGCTGAGTCCTGTACTAATTGATTAGTCATCGTGTAATATCACTAATTAATTAGCGAACTGTATCGACTAAATACTAGTCAATCGCATGACTAATTTGCTTTAGTAAGCCTAATTTACTATTGTGTTCACTATTCTAACAGTGGAACGGTACGTTTATCACTATTTCACTAGTGGAACATGCATTTACTAATTGAATTAGACAATTTTTCACTAATCCAGATTTAGAGAGTGTGATTGGTGGATAGCTGAGTCCTGTACTAATTGGTTAGTCATCGTATAATATCACTAATGAATTAGTAAACTATATCGACTAAATAATAGTCAATCGTATTACTAATTTGCTTTAGTAAGCCTAACTTACTATTTTGTTTACTATTCTATCAGTGGAACGGTGCGTTTATCACTATTTCACCAGTAGAACATGAATTTACTAATTGAATTAGTTAATTTTTCACTAATTCGAATTTAGAGAGAGTGCGTTCTCCACGTTCTCTCATTATCGGCGAGATGTGCTTGGTCGGTGGACATTTATGTTTTTTATAGTCTTTTTAACACGCTGAAATAATAATTGACGTTTATTCGATATCGGGTAAATAATAAAAATGGCACTTCCGGGGATTTGACCGGAAGGGTGTTTATTTGTATTTGGTTTGTTTTTATATTTACGAGTCGATGTCTCCGTGACGATGAACCATCGTTTCGAGTAGATCAACGTCCTCTTTATATTTGTATAATTATCGATATGAATCAATCGCTAAAATATAAATAAAGTTGTGTTAATTGAAGTTTGCACATTGCTCGTTTGGGAGTATTAGTCATGGGGCAGGGAACGGCATTGTCAATATTTGTTAAAGAAACATAACGATGAGAGAATCTACCGAGGATTTTTTTATTTTTAAGGGGGTAAAGCACTCTAGAGGGCAAAAAATGTAGCAAACTTTGAGATTTTTTTTCAAAGAAACTAAACAACGTATGGAAATTTGGTAAAAAGGGGCTTATTATACAAGTATCGAGGATTGTTTACAAATTTTATCACAGCTGTAGTAAACAAAATGGCGGCTTGCCAGCTTTTTTCCTGTTGCGTCTTTTCTTTTTCATTGCTGCCTGGTCGAGCCCAAAACTGCTGCAATTTCAAAGCTACAATAATGAACCAAAAAGAATTTGATATGGTATGATAACAGCTTCGATGCTACATAGAATTTTTTGTTTAAATTGATTTTTGCAAAAGTAGCGCGTTGTTGAACGAAATCTCGACGAAACGCAAAAAAATTCACGAAAATTGTTAATAACATTTGAACTATGCGATATATAAAAAAAATCCTACGTAGCATCGAAGCTGTTATCGTACTTTATCGAATTCTTTTTGGTTCATTATTGTAGCTTTGAAATTGCAGCAGTTATGACTTCGACCAGACAGCAATGAAAAAGAAAAGCCTTAAATGAAAAAACGCCGCCATTTTGTTAACTACAGCTCTGATAAAATTTATAAATAATGCTCAATACTTCTAAAAAAATTCCCTCTTTACCAAACTTCGATATGTCGTTTAGTTTCTTTAAAAAAAAATCCGAAAGATTGCTATATTTTTCAACCTTTGGAGTGATTTACGCCCTTAATTACAAATTTCAATTTTTTTTTTCAAATAGCAAGTTTCTTTTTCGAAGAATAAAATTTTTGGTAAACCTGAAGTTGGACGATTGTATTATTATCAAGTTGTAAATGAAAACAAAATTAAAAAAACCTTTACTATATTTTCTGGCCTCTAGAGTAATTTCCCCCTTAATTGCAAATTTCAAAAATTTCAATTTTTTTTCAAATAGCAACTTTCTTTTTCGAAGAATAAAATTTTTGGTAAACCTGAAGTTGGACGATTTTATTATTATCGAGTTGTAAACGAAAACAAAGTAAAACAAACCTTTACTATATATTCTGGCCTCTAGAGTAATTTCCCCCTTAATTGCAAATTTCAAAAATTTCAATTTTTTTTTCAAATAGCAACTTTCTTTTTCGAAGAATAAAATTTTTGGTAAATCTGAAGTTGGACGATTTTATTATTATCGAGTTGTAAACGAAAACAAAGTAAAACAAACCTTTACTATATATTCTGGCCTCTAGAGTAATTTCCCCCTTAATTGCAAATTTCAAAAATTTCAATTTTTTTTTCAAATAGCAACTTTCTTTTTCGAAGAATAAAATTTTTGGTAAATCTGAAGTTGGACGATTTTATTATTATCGAGTTGTAAATGAAAACAAAGTAAAAAATACGTTTACTATATTTTCTGGCCTCTAGAGTAATTTCCCCCTTAATTGCAAATTTCAAAAATTTCAATTTTTTTTCAAATAGCAACTTTCTTTTTCGAAGAATAAAATTTTTGGTAAACCTAAAGTTGGACGATTTTATTATTATCAAGTTATAAACGAAAAAAGTAAAACAAACGTCTCCTATATTTTTCAACGTCTAAAGTGGTTTAGCCCCTTAATGGCAAACGTCAAAAATTTCAATTTTTTTAAGCTAACAAGATTTTGTTTCGAAAAATAAATTTTTTGTTAAATCTCAAATTGAACAATTTTATTATAATCGAGTTCTAAATGAACAAACAATGAAAAAAAAGACACTTAAATTTCATCACTCGATGGAACGTCCTTAATTCGACCCTATTTTTGTTTAATTAATTAAACAAACAAACAACTGTGTTTACTCACGTATCGAGTCTCCGTTTTTCTTAGCCGAGTTGTTCTTGTTCTTCTTGTTCTTCGAGTAGATGTTACCGATTTTACTCTGTCCACAACCCATCCTGAAGAACAGTGGGACAGCTTTTCCGCTCCGTTTTTATTTTTTGTTTTTACTTTGTTTTTCTATATATCACTCTCTTTGTACAATATTTATATATATATAAATATATATATAGAGAAATATATGTATACGTAGTTAAACAGCGCTAATTTTTCTTCCGAGCAAGGACAATAAACTAAGCCGTCGAACTCGAGCTCTCCCGCGCGCGAACACAAAGCTCGATAAAATTCACATTTTCAAAATTTGGCGCCACGCGCCATCTTTCCCCCACCACACGTCGTCTCACCAACGCGCGAAGCCAGCGACACCTCAGTAGCGACACTGACGCCGAGACCCGATAACCGTCGTTCTCCACTCCGTCGCACTTTTCATTCTAAACACAACGAATAAAATCGTGTTTTCCATTCAATAATTCTTCTCAAACGCGAGATCCATTTTTCAACAATCACGCTGCTCGATTCTCGTTTCGGAACATTCGGATCCGTCGTTCCAACTCGTCGAGAAAAATTGCACGAGCCTGGGGAAGATCCTTGTCGTATTTTATTTATTTCTTCGTATACGAATAATTTGTATATTTTTCGTACAACGTGTATATAGAGGTACGACGATAATAATTATTTGTGTAAAGATTTTTTTGTTCGACTTTGAACGAGGAATTTTATAGAGAGAGAGAGAGAGAGAGAGCTTTCAGGACGCGAGTCGAACACAATGGCTTTCAGCCTCGTTAATGTGTCAACCACGTCTAAACGATTTGGTACATTGTAACGTGGATATGTATATACATATATTAAATACACATATATAAATGTAGAGTTGAACGAAACTGTCAACTGTGTATGTGTATGTATGTGTAATAAGGAACGCTTGGCGCCCCTCACTAGCGACGCTCCTGTGTATAAATATATTACGAACGATCGTCCGTCGTCGATCAGTCTTTGGATTCGAATAGATTAATTATTATCTCTTATATTTCCTCGTTTCGTATTCGTAGGATTCATCTCGTCTCGTTATCTCTCCGAAAAATTTTCACTTCTTCGTGATATGTAATAAGCATCGTTTATATTTTCTTGTTTTCTTCTCGCGTCGTCTCCCTTTCTCCTAGTTCCTCGTTCCAACGCTCGCCACACTCGGCTATGCGACCGTTGGACCTGGCCAATCCATGACGATTCTCTCTCTCGCTTTCTAACGTATGTTTTTTCGCGATCTCACTCGTACTCGTTGTTTCGCCGATTCGCTCACTAATGGCGTGCGTACCGCGCGCCCTCTATCCCGTGTCTCGATCGCAACCGTCCAGTCGCCTGCAGTCCCTCGTCGAAATCGGACACATGTTCGTATTACCGAGGAATAACGTATTCGCGATGTCGGTTTACACACGCGCACACACACACACACCACGATCGCACCAGACACGTGCAACAAATCGATGAAATATCCGGATGTACTTTCGCAGTCGGAAATAAGCCGTTCTCTCGGGAGAGATTCAAGAAATCCAGGACAATGCTTCGTGGGTCGTAGTATTCGCAGCAGCGACGGCAGGCATTGTCCGTACTCGATGAAATTTAACGCTCGAAAGAGAACGACGCGAGGCGTTTTTCTTCAACGTCGTTGAAAAAACTGCCGAGAGGGAGAAAGAAATAAAAATAAGAAAGAATTCTCTCGTTTCGATCGTCGTAAAGCTGTCACAATGGCGGAAAAAAGTCAGCGGAACGCTGGGTAGAGTTCCAGACTCCCGAAATAGCGTGTAGATGGCGTCCGAGCGCGGTAGTCGTGGTGAGCCGAGGAGTGGGGAGAGACTCAGTAGTGACGGAGTGGGGAGAGCCTCAGGAGCGACAGAGTGGGGAGAGACTCGATAGTGACGGAGTGGGGAGAGCCTCAGGAGCGACAGAGTGGGGAGAGCCTCGGTAGTGACAGAGTGGGGGATGCTCGGTGTCGAAGGAAGACGCGTGACTATAGAAATACGTATATCATTGTAAATAGACCGTTGGGGCAGGAGAGAGCGCGTTTCGACGTTTCGAACGATTCACAGTCTTACAAAATCACAAGTCCCAATATCACCAAAGTTCCGCTTCTCTCGCACTCTCGTCTTATCGTTTCTCGAGATGTCGTAGGTCACTCTCGATACTCTCTCTCTCGTTTCTCGGAAATTGTACGAGCATCGGGGCCGAGCAGTGGCAGTGGAGTGGGTCGAAACGAGAGTGGAGGGGGGCGAGGAAGAAAAGTAGACTCGCCGCGACGACGCTCTCGAAATAATTTTGTTCGACGATGACGACTCTCGTAGCCACTCGCTCCGCCAACACTCCCAATTTCTAGTCTGCAACGAGAAGAAAAAGGGGGGAGGAAAAAAAACGTCATGGTAGAAAATACGAGGCCTGCCGAGAGATATTGCTCGCAGTATATTAAGTTGATAACGTGGCAAGCGGATTTTCGTATTACGCTCTTCTTGTAAAAATGGCGTCAAGGTTAGGTTTCCACAGGGGAAAAATATGTCTATATAAACATATATATATATATATATATATATATATATATATATATACGTAATGTATAGTATTTAAATATAATAAAGCTACGCCCGTTGGCGAACACTCGCTTCTCCCTCTATTTCATTCGAGAAGCTATAATTACCCGGGGAGTGTTATATACACCGGAATAAATGGGAAAGGTGAAATTATACGGCAGAGTTGACGAAGTGAGGCAATTACGAATCCTTCTCATTGAAATTTTTCACCGCTCGAGTTTTAAGCTTATTTTCTTCTCTTTGCACGTCACGACGCTTTTTGTTTCGCTTTTTAGCACGCGTTGAAAATTAAGCCGAATGAAAACTTGATAACAATACTAATTGCACATTGTTATGATTAATAATCACGAATATTCTGGCCAGTGTAAAATTTAAAAACAAAGACGAAATAAATACTTCATTTTACAAATATTTCAAGATAAACAAAAATTCGGCTATTTATTTTTATACAGATAAAATTGATTTAATGATATTTTAATATCCGTTATCGTATATTTACTGTTTTTTTTAATTCCAATCAAATTTCAGGAATCGACCGATCGATTCCCAATCCAACAAATTTTTTTTTTTCTTCCTTTCTATATTTTATAACCGGGGGAAGATACAACGTATAATCCTTTTTTATCTTGTTCATATGCTCGCCCGTGTAAAATTTAAAAACAAAGACAAAAAAAAAACTTCATTTTACAAATATTTCAAAATAAACAAAAATTCAGCTATTTATTTTTATACAGATAAAATTGATTTAATGACATTTTAATATCGTTATCGTATATTTACTTTTCTTTTAATTCCAATCAAATTTCAAGAATCGACCGATCGGTTCCCGAACCAAGAAATTTTTTTTTTTTCTTCCTTTCTATATTTTATAACCGGGGGAAGATACAACGTATAATCCTTTTTTATCTTGTTCATATGCTCGCCCGTGTAAAATTTAAAAACAAAGACAAGAAAAAAACTTCATTTTACAAATATTTCAAGATAAACAAAAATTCAGCTATTTATTTTTATACAGATAAAATTGATTTAATGATATTTTAATATCCGTTATCGTATATTTACTTTTTTTTAAATTCCAATCAAATTTCAGGAATCGACCGATCGGTTCCCAATCCAACAAATTTTTTTTTTTCTTCCTTTCTATATTTTATAACCGAGGAGGAAGATACAACGTATAATCCTTTTTTATCTTGTTCATATGCGCGCCCGTGTAAAATTTAAAAACCAAGACAAAATAAAAACTTCATTTTACAAATATTTCAAGATAAACAAAAATTCAGCTATTTATTTTTATACAGATAAAATTGATTTAATGATATTTTAATATCCGTTATCGTATATTTACTGTTTTTTTTAATTCCAATCAAATTTCAGGAATCGACCGATCGGTTCCCAAACCAACAAATTTTTTTTTTTCTTCTTTTCTATATTTTATAACCGGGGGAAGATACAACGTATAATCCTTTTTTATCTCGTTCCTATCGCACTTTTTTTTCTCTCTTCTCTTATCTCCAGGCTGGGAGCAGCTGATACGTATTGCGAACCAATGGGAATAAATGGCTTTGCTATATTACGTGTACGATAGTAATTCGTTATCTCCCCCCCCCCCCCCTCCCTTTTCTCCTTCTCTCTCTTTTTCTGGATATATATGCGTTACCAATGATTTCCGACAACGCTTTTATCGTGGATAATAAAATAATCGTGTGCAAATAAATCTTGGATAATGGAAAAAAATAAATAAAAAAAAGAGAGAGAGAGAGAATTATCGAAACAAATCCGTTGCTCGCGTACGTGGTAAGTCGCGTCAACTATTTTATACGAATGGATAGAATTGCAACTCGACCATTCGCATTAACCCGAGAGAGGGTTTTCAATTTCAATACCCATTTCTCAATTATACGACGGCCAATCGACGTCGGTTTTACAGCAGTGGCTCGGAGCTTTTTGTTTTTCCAATCGACGAGGAGAGCAATTAGTCCCGCGCCAGGGAAGTTTCACTTTGTAAAAGCAAACCTACGGCCGTTAATCCTCTTACTGTTTATACGTGCACGAGAGAATTGGGGCAAAATGGAACAGTGGCAAGACGGCGGTTTATACAATTTATACTTTTCTTCGGTTTTGCTTGATTTACGCGAAGGAATTTATTGCGTTGTGGAATTTATACATGGAGAATTGATCGTCTCTGATGTAATTTTGTGTTATTTTATTTTTGGGCAGCGAAAAATTGTTTGAGTTGGGGAAAATAAAGACGTAGAGAGATTTTCAATTTTATCGAATTATTTATAATTATTTGGTTATATTTATAATTTTTGATATTTATTTGTTTATATTTTTAATTTGTTATATTTATTTATTTATATTTATAATTTTTTATATTTATTTGTTTATACTTATCATTTTTTATATTTATAATTTGTTATATTTATTTATTTATATTTTTAATTTTTTATATTTATTTATTTATATTTTTAATTTATTATATTTATTTATTTATATATTTAATTTGTTATATTTATTTATTTATATTTTTAATTTGTTATATTTATTTGTTTATACTTATCAATTTTTATATTTATATTTTTTATTTGTTATATTTATTTATTTACATTTATAATTTTATATATTTATTTATTTATATTTATAATTTTTTATATTTGTTTATATTTATAATTTTTTATATTTATTTGTTTATACTAATAATTTTTTATATTTACAATTTTATATATTTAATTATATTTTGTATTTGTTATACTTATTTATATTTATCATTTTACAATTTATTTATTTATATACACATTTACAATAATAGATTTATAATTTAATCAGCGAATTTACAAAATCCGAAATAAATTTCCAATTTTCCCAATTTTGCAAAATTCGCATGAATTATTAAACGATTTTCCGCTCGGTACCTCTGGCCTATATTTTTAAATATCCAGCGGACGCTGTAAAAAATTGTCCGACAATGAGTCGATTCGACCTGCTTCGTACAATACGTCGACCAGCTCGCCATGGATAGAAAACAAAAGGTGTCAAGCCAATAAACCAATTAGCTGCGGCGAAAAAAAAGGTACAATCATTGACAAACAATACCTCGTTCGCACAATTACGCCACTAAAACAACTAACATCCTTAAAACATAAAAAAAAAAAAAAAAAAAAAATTAATCGCTCAATAAATAAAAAAAATAAAAATAATATCTTCACTCTTCCTCCTTTATTATTAATTAATTTTCTCACATTTATCACCAACTCCCCCGATAAATATTCTCTCAACGAAAATTATCGGATTCAATTATATAAATATTTACCCAAAAAACGTAGTTTCGTGATTAATTTTGAAACTGCCGCCTTTAGCCAAAGGAGAGAAAAAAATATCCACGCGCAAACCGTTGCTCCTCTCTCGACGTCACTCGCGCTCAAATTCAATTATCTCGCTCGCCAATCTTTATACGTGTGTATACATATACATATACACATATATATATATATAGTTGGCAATATCGCAAATGCTCGAGGACAGCTCCAGCGCGATATCGTCGAGTACGGTACGAAGCTCTTCCCTTCGTCTCTTATGCACTGGCTTTCTTCTTTTGTTTTTTTTTTCTCCCAGGTTTAACCTCAAAACGTGTATAAGAACTTGACGTCTCGCACACTCGATATTTCTTATTCGTTTACACGCAGAGCGTCGTCACGTAATACTTTAAACGATAAACACGAGAATTCTCTTTAAATAGGAATATAAATTTTATTCGAAAGATCGTAACACGGCACGTTGTTCGAGCACGCACGACGTGTCAAAGTCCTCCGTAGGGTTATTCGCTCTGTTACCGAGTCTCTCTAGTCCCCCGGCGGGCAACGCTCTCTCGGTCTCTATTGTGCGCGGAGGTGGCGACGCAACGGCCACTACGGCGATACGGCGAACTAGAACTCGTTACTCTCTCACTCTCTATCTCTCTCGGCTATCGTCCGAGTTCTTTGCTTTTTGCTTCCTCTTCTTTATTATTCTTCTTCTTCTTCTTTCGCGATTTTTTTTACGTTTCCTTATCGCACCCCTCTTGACTGTATCCTTTCGTTTTTCTCTTCTTCCTTCTATTTATACGTTCATATATCTTGTACTCTCGATTTCTCTTTCACGATTTTAACCTCTCCGTCGCGATGAAACATCGTAGGAGAAATATTTGCCTGTATAGAAGATGCTGCTTTTTAATTCTGTTTTTCTTTTTTAATTCTTTATTTCGTACTCTCTTATTTTCTCAACGTTTCGAGTCGATGCGTGTTTTCGTTATTACTTTCTTTGTTTTCTTTTTTCTTTTTTATTTTTATTTTATGCAACGATGACGGTTAATAGTTCTTCCCCGGGATTTTTCTTGTAATACGAAACTCGATTTGTGACGAAATGACGACGATATGCGTGGGTGTGGAGCGATGAACTTTGTGTACCCGATTTTTTTATAGATATGCATATATACGTGTGTTTATATATTTGTGTCTTCGTTCGTGTATATATATATATATATATTTGTCTGTACGGGGTTAAAAATAAATGATTATGTATGCGTGTGTGTGTGTGAATGTGTGTGGGACTAAACACACGATGATCTTTCGGGAGTGAATGCGGGTCGTACGTCCTTCCGCCGCGATGTTCCAGCATCGACTGGCCGTACCGTCGGATCGTCTCGCGCATGCGCACACGTACACCGAGCGGCTATTTCGTGTGTGCGTGTACGTGACGAGAGCAAATCCATCCCAGCTTTTTGTGTGTACGCGTATTAGATAGTACTACTGATGCTACCTCCGGTTACCTATCTCTATATATATAATACGAGAGCGAGTGTGGGATATATATATATATATATATATATATATAGATATACGAAAGCGAGTGTGGGATGTATATATATATATATATATAGGCGATCCCACACTCGCTCTCGTATCAGGGCTACGCTTTTTGCGCCAAATACAGGCTGATTCATCATACGTTATATTTAGAGTGCAAGTGCGTTGGCAAACAAACGAGGTTACGCATGTGACATTGATTCGATGAAATCGTGAGGACAGAACGAGACATTTTTTTTTAATCAAACAAATTACATCTAACAAATATTTCCTATTAAACACTGTCGTGTAAAAAATCATTTTTCATGAGATATTAATTTAAAGAAAGATTTTTATAGAGATAAAATAAATTTGAATTTATGATTAATAATTGATAAAAATTTGTTAATTTTTTATATAGTTTTTTTTTGTTTTGTTTTGTTTAAGTTTAGATAAAAAAAAACGTTTATACTAGATTTATTTATCTGAAAATTAAACAAATCGTGTAATCTGTAAAAATTGATGATAGAAATTGAATTGCGAGATTAAACATGGATTAGTGAAATTTAAAGAAGATTTGTGAATCGCCCTGTACATTATACTTGATCACCGGTATAACGCTCCGACATCTATAGAGAGAGACGAGAAC
>CAXFZK010000343.1:0-2500 GCA_964007305.1 Netelia melanura
CGCAAAAAAAAGTTGAATTTTTTTTTTTTTTTTTTTTTTTCCCTCTCTACAATCAAGTTCAATGCTCTAGAGCAGAACTTCGTGCCGAGTCGGGGCGCGCGTCGGATATACGCCCCGATCGGTCCACGCGCCGTCTTCGAGCCCCGATCGGTCTACGCGTCGTCTCCTAAGCCCCGATCGGTCTACGCGTCGTCTCCGAGCCCCGATCGGTCTACGCGTCGTCTCCGAGCCCCGATCGGTCTACGCGCCGTCTCCGAGCCCCGATCGGTCTACGCGCCCGACCAACACTAGAGACGATGCAAAAAAAAGTTGAATTTTTTTTTTTTTTTTTTTTTTTCCCTCTCTACAATCAAGTTCAATGCTCTAGAGCAGAACTTCGTGCCGAGTCGGGGCGCGCGTCGGATATACGCCCCGATCGGTCCACGCGCCGTCTTCGAGCCCCGATCGGTCTACGCGTCGTCTCCTAAGCCCCGATCGGTCTACGCGTCGTCTCCGAGCCCCGATCGGTCTACGCGTCGTCTCCGAGCCCCGATCGGTCTACGCGCCGTCTCCGAGCCCCGATCGGTCTACGCGCCCGACCAACACTAGAGACGACGCAAAAAAAAGTTGAATTTTTTTTTTTTTTTTTTTTTTTCCCTCTCTACAATCAAGTTCAATGCTCTAGAGCAGAACTTCGTGCCGAGTCGGGGCGCGCGTCGGATATACGCCCCGATCGGTCCACGCGCCGTCTTCGAGCCCCGATCGGTCTACGCGTCGTCTCCTAAGCCCCGATCGGTCTACGCGTCGTCTCCGAGCCCCGATCGGTCTACGCGCCCGACCAACACTAGAGACGACGCAAAAAAAAGTTGAATTTTTTTTTTTTTTTTTTTTTTTCCCTCTCTACAATCAAGTTCAATGCTCTAGAGCAGAACTTTGTGCCGAGTCGGGGCGCGCGTCGGATATACGCCCCGATCGGTCCACGCGCCGTCTTCGAGCCCCGATCGGTCTACGCGTCGTCTCCTAAGCCCCGATCGGTCTACGCGTCGTCTCCGAGCCCCGATCGGTCTACGCGTCGTCTCCGAGCCCCGATCGGTCTACGCGCCGTCTCCGAGCCCCGATCGGTCTACGCGCCCGACCAACACTAGAGACGATGCAAAAAAAAGTTGAATTTTTTTTTTTTTTTTTTTTTTTCCCTCTCTACAATCAAGTTCAATGCTCTAGAGCAGAACTTCGTGCCGAGTCGGGGCGCGCGTCGGATATACGCCCCGATCGGTCCACGCGCCGTCTTCGAGCCCCGATCGGTCTACGCGTCGTCTCCTAAGCCCCGATCGGTCTACGCGTCGTCTCCGAGCCCCGATCGGTCTACGCGCCCGACCAACACTAGAGACGACGCAAAAAAAAGTTGAATTTTTTTTTTTTTTTTTTTTTTTCCCTCTCTACAATCAAGTTCAATGCTCTAGAGCAGAACTTCGTGCCGAGTCGGGGCGCGCGTCGGATATACGCCCCGATCGGTCCACGCGCCGTCTTCGAGCCCCGATCGGTCTACGCGTCGTCTCCTAAGCCCCGATCGGTCTACGCGTCGTCTCCGAGCCCCGATCGGTCTACGCGTCGTCTCCGAGCCCCGATCGGTCTACGCGCCGTCTCCGAGCCCCGATCGGTCTACGCGCCCGACCAACACTAGAGACGACGCAAAAAAAAGTTGAATTTTTTTTTTTTTTTTTTTTTGTCCCTCTCTACAATCAAGTTCAATGCTCTAGAGCAGAACTTCGTGCCGAGTCGGGGCGCGCGTCGGATATACGCCCCGATCGGTCCACGCGCCGTCTTCGAGCCCCGATCGGTCCACGCGTCGTCTCCTAAGCCCCGATCGGTCCACGCGTCGTCTCCTAAGCCCCGATCGGTCCACGCGCCGTCTCCGAGCCCCGATCGGTCTACGCGCCGTCTCCAAGCCCCGATCGGTCTACGCGCCCGACGATCACTATAGACGCCGCGAAGAAAACTTGAAATTTAATCATTTTTTCTGTCCTGAAACGGCCGAAGTTCTTTCTTTATTCTATCGCGATGTTACGACGCAATATCTCTGATCTATGATACTTTCTCGTCGCGGTATTCCGAAAGTTGATTGGTCTACATGTAACTTCAATGAATAATCTACATGAGCTCGAGCCTGTCGACACTCGTGTTCACAAAAACAATGTCAAGAAAGTCTTTCGGGCAAGAAACCATTTCAATACGATCGCCAACGACATCAAAAAATTTTTTCCAAATATTTGGCAAAGTCCGAACGTGTACATCGCGCCCGGTCCCGTTCGAAGCTAGTTTGCCCGCCTTGCCGCCGTGCCTAAGACCGGTCGGCGCCGAACGGCAGGCGGACCAGCTCGTAACTATAAGGGAGACGATGAGTCGGCTCGTACGAGTCGACTATCCGCTAAATATGAAACGTAACATAATTGCGCAGCATTACCACGGGTCGGTGTCTTTGACCGAATGGCTCTATATGTGGTATACCGCCGTAGGCGTTATC
>CAXFZK010000343.1:10000-15000 GCA_964007305.1 Netelia melanura
AACACGTGTAAAAAGCCCGTGTCGCCCCCGCAGGACCTGGCAGCTCCAGGACGCTGACCTGCAGGGGGGCCGGGTGTTGTCTCCGCCGAGGCCACGCCGCAGCAAGCCGGGGGTACGGAGGAGGGGGAGTTCCGGTCTGGGGGTCGTTAATGGGGGTGTTCGGGCCTCTGGGTCGGGTGTCCGAGACGGTGGCTCTGGTGGCGCTTCGCGGGCCTTGCCCGAAGGGACAGGGTCCGCGGGTCTCTGCTGGGGTAAACGTCTGGGGTTTTTGGGGGGGCTTTGAGGATGAGTGAGGAGTGTCGAGCTGGGGATTCTCGGGAAAAGCCCCACGTTATTATGAATCATGTCCGGATCAAATAATGTCAAAAAGGTGCCTAAGGACAAAGGGCTTTCAGCGGCCCAAACAACGGAAGGCGAGGTGGTTGGCGGAGGGGGCGGCTCGGCCGCTCCGGACGCTGCGTGCTCAGTAATGTTGGATCAGGGTGTTTCGAGAAGCGCTCCTTCCACACCGGGCTCGAAGAGAAAGGCGATAGCGCCCTTGAAGAACGACCCGCGAAGGTCGCCGTTGGAGTCGTCAGGCTCTGTGGTGTGTCCTGGGCCGAGGAGCTTCAAGCGTGCCAGCAAGGGGAAGAGGAGGGCTCTTGATCGGGACCAAGCGGGGGATCGCTCCACGGGGATGGACGGATTATCCGATGCGGATGTCTCCGACAGCGTGACCGAGGCTAGTTTCGCGGTGCCTCCGCGTCGGCGCTCGCTTGATGGGTCTGGGGAGGTTGCGGCTGGCGGTCAGCAAGGGGGATCGGAACGAGAGGGAGCCTGGCAGGTGCAGGTCTCCAAAAATCGGAAGAAGAAGAAGAAGGTCTCCAAGGGTAGGCCGTCCATTTCGGCAGCGAGTTCCTGGGCGCCTTCGCCCTCTAACCGGGGGGGAATCGCGGCTGGATTTGCTGTCCCGGTGGTCCCGAAGGAGGGCTTCGCCGTCCCGGCTGCGGCGTTTGGGCAGGAGGGGCCTCCGAGGCAGGCAACATCGGCGGAGGTGATGGCGCGGGCTGAGCTCCTTGCGGGTGAGGTCAGGGCCATGATGACGGACCCGGTCAACAAGATCGGGAAGTCGGTGGCATCCGTCTTGGAGGAAAAGTTGGCCGGGATTATGTCCCTTCTGGTCGCAACGACCGGGCGGGCCGAGCGTCTCTCGGGCGAATGCGCCGGGTTGCGCACGGCACAAACGCTAGTTGTGCGCCAGCTGGCGAACAGGAGAGTCGATGCTGGGAGGGGTCCGGTTCCGCCTGCTGCCCCCGTGGCTACGGGGTCCGGTCCTCCGGTGTCATACGCTGCGGCGGTTGGTGCCCTTGCGAGGCCTACGCTGCGGCCGGAGGAGGTGCAAAATCTCCTTCCCCCCCGTCGTACTGGGCCGCGGGCCCCACGCGTCCCAACGAATGCGGTCTTGATTAGAGCGACGGAGGGGGTAATGGCGCCGACGGAAGTGAAGGAGCGCCTGAAGGGGCTTGTCAATCCCGGGGAGTCCTCGGTCTGCGTGAGGGGGCTTAGGATTGTTCCGGCTGGGGTCCTGGTGGAGACTCAAACCGAGGCGGAGCTGGAGTTCTTCCGAACTAACGAGGCCATCCGTCAGGGGGGCCTGACCGTCACGGCGCCCGAGGGTCCGCGGCGGAGAATTGGGGTGTTTTCGGTCCCCAAGAGCGAGGAGGATGAGGCGGTTATGACCGCCCTCCGGGCGCAGGCTCTCCCTGCGACGAGTGAGGGCGATTTCCGCGCGGCTGTCAGGCTCGTGCGGAAGATAGACGTGAGGTGGACGCCCAACCGCGAGGCCCACTGGGTCCTAGAGGTCGAGCCCGATGCCGCGACCGCCTTGGTCGCGAAGGGGCGCGTCCTTCTGGGATGGAACTCGTGCGTAGTGAGGGACTTCGTCGAGGCTGACCGGTGCTTCAAGTGCCTGCGCCTCGGCCACTCTTCCTCATCCTGCCGCCAGCGGTCGTTCACGTGCGACTGGTGCGCTGGGAGCGGGCATACTGCGGCGGAGTGCCCGGCACGGGACAGGCCTCCCTGCTGCGTTAACTGCAGGGGGGCTGGCCTGGCGGCTGGCCATAGGGCGATGGATGGCGTGTGCCCGCTCTACCGGGCCGCGCTGGACCGGGAAAAGGCGGCAGTGGCTCGGGAGCGGGCCCGCCCTGGACCGCCGGCAGGTGCAGCCACACAGCCCAGCAATGGCTAGCCAGCCTCCTCCTCACGGGGTGGATGGCGTGCGGGGAGACGTGGAACTCGGTGAGTTTCGTGTCCTTCAGTTGAACTGCCGGCGGTCCAAAGGAGTTATGGCTGAGCTCGGGCAGGTCCTCGTCGAGGACCGCTACGATGCCGCCCTGCTCCAAGAACCCTACCTACGGGCGGGGGGGCATGTGGCGGGGCTCCCGGCGTGGATGCGGGTTTTTCCGAGTGGCGACGGTAAATCTGCCGTTGTCCTCGCCAACGGAACGCTGGACGCGACGGTGGTCGCTGTCCCAGGACCGACGGGGGGTGGGGGCGTGACGGTCTGGGTGCGCGGCGTTCACGGTACTCTGTACCTCAGCTCTGTGTACTGCCGGTACGGCGAGCCTCTCGACAGCTATCTTTACTACTTGGAGTGGGTTTGGACCCAGCTGCGGGGGGCTCCCGTGCTGGCGGGCATGGATGCGAACGCCGTGTCCCACCTGTGGCACTCCAAGAACCGCTTGCGGCGCCAACAGAGCGCCGTGAGGGGCGAGGAGTTTGAGGCCTTCATCGTTGCTCGCGACGTGGAGGTCTTGAACGAGCCGTCCCCGGAGTTCACGTTCGACGGGCCTGCGGGCAGGTCGGACATTGACGTGACTTTGGGGAGGGGTATTGGCCGGGTGTACCGGGTCGGGTGGGAGATACTGCCAGATCTGGTGCACTCGGACCACAACGCGATTTGCGTCACCCTTCTCCGGAGGGATGGCGGTGCCGACCTTCCGCAGCTTGCTCGCAGGTGGCGGACCGTCGGTGTGGACTGGGGGGGCTATGGCGTCGCCCTGGCTCAAGCTGCTGGTGCTCTGGACGGCGACGCGTTGGTGAGGGATGGGCCGGTGGCCCTGGCTGAGGGGATCACGTCCCTGATACAGGGTGTGAACGATACTCGGCTGGGGGCTGCAGGCACGGAGCCACGGAGAAGATCTCGCTGGTGGTGTCGGGAGCTCACCTCGGCGAGGAGACTCGCGAGGCGGGCTCGGGTAGCTGTGCAGCAAGCAAGGCGGAGGGGTGAACCGGCGGAGGTCAGGGAGGGGCTCCGTGTCGCCTATCGTGAGCAGTACCGGAGCTTCCACCGCCTGGTCCTCGGGAAGAAGGAGGCGAACTGGAGAGAGTTTGTCGGGACGGTGGGCAACGTCGACCCCTGGGGAGACGTTTATCGCATCCTTCGGGGCCGGCGAGGTCCGGTGGATATTGGTGGGGTGAAAGTCGGGGAGGCGCTCGCTACCTCTTGGGAGGAGAGCGCTAGGGCGCTGCTCGGGCGGTTCTTTCCGCGGCTCCCTGAGCGAGAGCGGCGTGCCGAGGCTGACCACCCGGTGCCTGATCCCCCGGCCGCAGTTACGCTGGAGGAGCTGAAAGCCGCATTGAGGAAGATGAAGGGGGGGAGCGCACCCGGGCCTGACGGGATAACCGTCGCGATGGTCTGCGCCCTTGTGAAGTACGTCCCAGACCTGACCCTGGCCATGTACAACGGATGCTTGCTAGCTGGGGTGTTTCCACCCCAGTGGAAGTATGCCCGCGTCGTGGCCATTCTGAAGGGTCCCGGGAAGCCGCCCGACGAGGCTGGGTCATACCGACCGATCAGCCTCCTCTCGGCCCTGGGCAAACTGTTGGAGAAGGTGCTCGTGCGTAGGTTGGAGTCGAGAGCGGTTCACTCCCTCTCGGATCGACAGTTTGGCTTCAGGGCCGGGATGGGCACCGAGGACGCGTGGCACCTGGCGATAAGGGTGGTCGAAGAATCCCCCCACAGATACGTACTCGGTACGTTTGTGGACTTCAAGGGGGCCTTTGACCACCTGAGCTGGGACACGATCCTCGGGATCCTAGGTGCCGCCGGGTGCCCGGAGCTGGGCATCTGGCGGAGTTTCTTCAGTGATCGTCGGGCGTTTATGGCTTCCCGGTATGGTCGAGTTGAGTTGGACGTGGTGCGGGGCTGTCCGCAGGGGTCGATGTCTGGTCCCATTATGTGGAACCTGGCTCTCGATCCTCTGCTGCGGCGGCTCCGTGGAGCGGGGGTCGAGGTTGTCGCTTACGCCGATGACACGCTCCTGATCTCCTCGGGAGACTCGCGTCTCAGTGTAGAAACCCGGGCTGCAGAGTCTCTCGAGGTGGTGAGGGAGTGGGGTGTCAGTGCAGCGGTCGATATCTCCAGGGATAAGACCGTCTGCATGTTGCTCCGCGGCAGGCTCGCGGGCACCAGGCACCCCAGGGTCCTTCTGGACGGGGTTGCCGTACCGTACAGGGAGGAGGTCCGATACCTCGGGATCCTCGTGGGTGAGCGGCTTAACTTTGAGCCTCATCTGCGAGCGATGCGGGAGAAGACCCTCTCCCTGGTGGGTAATCTTCGGCGTGTGATGCGGCAGGACTGGGGTCTCCGTCGTGGGACCGTTGGGTCCTGGTACCGGGGACTCTTTGTTCCGTGCGCTATGTATGGCGCTTCCGTCTGGGGGGGCCTTGTAAGGGCGAAGGCGACAGCGCGCGCCCTGCTCAACAGGGCGCAGCGTGCGGTCCTTCTCGCCTCGGTCTTCTTGTGCCGTACCGTCTCTACGGAGGCGATGACGGTGCTGATGGGGGAGCTTCCGTGGGACCTAGAGGCCAAGTACCTCGAGGCAGGCTACTTCCTTCGTAAGGAGTTGCCAGTACCATGGGGGTTCCCTGTAGCGGATGGCGAGGAGGTATCCGACGCAAAGGTCCGGGTGCGGGAGGCGATGTGGGCGGAATGGGGAGAACGTTGGAGGGGGTGCGGA
>CAXFZK010000344.1:5000-25000 GCA_964007305.1 Netelia melanura
TTACAAAGACTATCGATGAGCATATACCAGAAACACCAAAAAAAATTACACACGTTGCGATTAGAAAGAACACACAACATACACACACACATATTCAATCATAATGAATTCTTAATGACCATAGCATCGCAGGAAAAAATAAACAATAACAATAACCCAACCACACAAAGAATAAGAAATACTACACAACAACAGAACATGCTCAACACAACTCACTACAACCGATACAATACGTTCTACAACCAAAGAAACAATATTATCAATAGTCCAACAACTGACATTATGTCTTCCTTACCAACAAAAAAATTCAAAGAATGGTTAATTAATCTATCAAAAGTATCAATTCCGACACATATCGAGACCTTCTTATCTCTTGGACCAAACTTTTGTTATCCTTATTTTGAAGCAAAAGACAGGAAATCATACATCCACCAATCGATCGCTGAATTTGAAAGCAAAATCAGCTACCTACTAAACCCACCAATACACAATGAAATTAGAAGTAAATTCACACATTTATTAAATAAGATGATCGGACCTGACACACATGGCAACACAAACAGAGTTATTAAAGACACCCAAGTTTTTCTAAAAAACAACCCACAAATTTTGATAACAAGAGCAGACAAAGGCAACACCACAGTTATTATGGACAGAACTGAATACGTAGAAAAAACCCGCGTTCTTCTAACCGACAACACTATCTACCGTATCATACAACGTAACCCAATCAACCAATTACAAAAAGCAGTAAACAAAACTTTAATCAGATGGAGAGCTCTTAAAATTATTGATGAACCGACTCATAAACATCTAAAAGCAGAAAATTGCAATCTATCCCGCCTATATTGCCTTCCAAAAATTCATAAAGCAAATTATCCTCTCCGACCTATTGTTTCTTCAATTAATTGCCCGACTCACAAGATTTCAGATTTTATACAATCGAAATTATCAAAATTATTCACAGAAGCGGATTCACATATAAAAGATAGCTTTGCGTTAAGAAAATTAGTCACCACCATCACAATTCCCTCAAATCACAAACTTGTATCACTCGACGTCATCTCTCTCTACACCAACGTACCTCTTGAATTAGTAACACAAAGTCTTCAGAACAGATCGGCGTTATTCAATGAAAAATTTCCTCTTAATGAAATAATCAAGACAATTACATTCATTATGTCCTCCACATACTTTACGTTTAACAATGAAATATATCAACAGATAAGTGGGCTACCAATGGGCTCACCGTTGGCTCCCATCCTATCTAACATCGTGATGAGTGATCTTGAATCCAACTGTCTACAAAAATTGAAGTTCTCGATCCCTATATACAAAAGATATGTTGACGACATAATCTTGTCGCTCCCTCATAATGAAATAAACTCCACATTAAAAACCTTTAACTCGTACCACACGAAACTTCAGTTCACCAGCGAAATTGAAACCTATAACAGAATCCCGTTTCTCGACATTTTACTAATTAGAAATGATACTAATATAATCACAGATTGGTATAGAAAGCCGACTTGGTCCGGCAGAGTCATCAATTTTTTCTCCCATCATCCTCTAAGCCAAAAGAAAGGTTTGATTTACATGCTTGTTGATAGAGCAATTAAATTATCTCATGTCTCGTTTCACCAAAAAAACTTAAAATTGATTAGAGACACTCTCCAATACAATTGCTATCCAGAATCGTTTATAAACAAAATTATTAGTCGACGTCTAATACAAATTGAGACACATTCACAATGTAAAAACCAGTTTGACTCATCAAGAATAATCAATCTACCGTTTGCACAAAAAATTCATCATCAGTTAATCCACCTTCTACAACAATACAACATAAACCTAATCACTAACAACAAACACAACATTCGTACAATAACAGGATCTACAAAAGATCGAATTGAAACCTTCAACAAATCAAATGTTATATATAAAATAGCTTGCAACGATTGTAATAGCGTTTACATTGGACAAACAAAAAGGTATTTAAAAACAAGAATCAAAGAACATATAAACAGTATTAGACACACTCATACCGCCCACACAGCTCTGGCAGAACACAGCCTCCAATTAAAACATAATTTCAAGTTTGATGAAGTCAGAATTCTAAACAACGAAGAATGGTTAAAAAAAAGACTGATAATGGAAATGATACAAATAAGAACGCACTCCAACTCCATAAATTTCAAAACTGACATAGATAAGCTCAGTATCATATACAACTCCATCATCTAGATATTGTCATCTAACTAGGCTCCCAATCGATCACCTTGTGGTCGATCACCTAATTATTACGGCACTGGTCGAATAACGAACACGCTTCGACATGATCGCTCAGTGAGAACTGAACGAGAAATCGAGCACATGTAATCACATTCAACAATCTTAAACTTTACACGACAGATATCTAACTATATAACTAATCATCAAATCGAGTTCACCGTTTATGGTCAATTGGTAAATATCAATAATCACTATCTTGGCATTATAACACAATTTCACATAATTGTCACATTTACACCATTCAGGAATCGATTATAATATCACATTACAGACTTACCGTCGACTAATGAATCGACTCCGCATTGCTATGATTGACCATAACTGACACTCAATTGATTTAATTGAATATCTGGAATTGATACAATTCAACGAATTTTTATATATCTGGTTGTATGTTTGTCGAAAACACAACCATTGAATGGACATCGAGTAAGCACGTTCTCACACTCGCAATTAAGGTAACTTAACCTACAAACATACTAATGAATAGACCTTTCTATCTCACATGACGTGTATTTAAAAAAATGTATATAACACACTAGATAATAAGTCTCGCAGACACAACATTTGTAATGTGCAAAAATAATCTTCACCCATTGTAGTTTGACACAATAAAATTTCTGAAGAGGATCCAATACCGGATCGAAACGTAAATAGCCTCTTTCTTATGAGGTATTCTGGACCGAACACAGCCGACACCTATCCTATTGGGGAAAAAAATCAAAACGGTCACACATCTCATCCACCATCGTTTCTTTATAAAAACTGGCTAAAAACTAGACAATCATGTCTTTCTTCAACAACATCCTACACATCTATGGATACATCATCTGGTCAGCCTTCAAGAATTGGACACGACACACAACAACATTGACGGGTCTGCACGAACAACTTCGTTATCTACTGAAATGTAGAAGAGAAGGTTTGATCCCGAAACACATCCACACACAGAACTTAAGTAAGATTAAATTTGCTAGTAACAAATGCAAACACAAATTTAGGAAAAACGCACATAAAATATACAAACAGATTTTAAACCTAGAAATAGACGACATTAACTACAAAATCAAGAAATTAAAGTTGATAACAGATAGAGATGTGAAATTAATTATGAGAACGCCACACAACATATATCAACAATTTTTCAAATCACAACACTCAAGATTACAAAGACTATCGATGAGCATATACCAGAAACACCAAAAAAAAATTACACACGTTGCGATTAGAAAGAACACACAACATACACACACACATATTCAATCATAATGAATTCTTAATGACCATAGCATCGCAGGAAAAAATAAACAATAACAATAACCCAACCACACAAAGAATAAGAAATACTACACAACAACAGAACATGCTCAACACAACTCACTACAACCGATACAATACGTTCTACAACCAAAGAAACAATATTATCAATAGTCCAACAACTGACATTATGTCTTCCTTACCAACAAAAAAATTCAAAGAATGGTTAATTAATCTATCAAAAGTATCAATTCCGACACATATCGAGACCTTCTTATCTCTTGGACCAAACTTTTGTTATCCTTATTTTGAAGCAAAAGACAGGAAATCATACATCCACCAATCGATCGCTGAATTTGAAAGCAAAATCAGCTACCTACTAAACCCACCAATACACAATGAAATTAGAAGTAAATTCACACATTTATTAAATAAGATGATCGAACCTGACACACATGGCAACACAAACAGAGTTATTAAAGACACCCAAGTTTTTCTAAAAAACAACCCACAAATTTTGATAACAAGAGCAGACAAAGGCAACACCACAGTTATTATGGACAAAACTGAATACGTAGAAAAAACCCGCGTTCTTCTAACCGACAACACTATCTACCGTATCATACAACGTAACCCAATCAACCAATTACAAAAAGCAGTAAACAAAACTTTAATCAGATGGAGAGCTCTTAAAATTATTGATGAACCGACTCATAAACATCTAAAAGCAGAAAATTGCAATCTATCCCGCCTATATTGCCTTCCAAAAATTCATAAAGCAAATTATCCTCTCCGACCTATTGTTTCTTCAATTAATTGCCCGACTCACAAGATTTCAGATTTTATACAATCGAAATTATCAAAATTATTCACAGAAGCGGATTCACATATAAAAGATAGCTTTGCGTTAAGAAAATTAGTCACCACCATCACAATTCCCTCAAATCACAAACTTGTATCACTCGACGTCATCTCTCTCTACACCAACGTACCTCTTGAATTAGTAACACAAAGTCTTCAGAACAGATCGGCGTTATTCAATGAAAAATTTCCTCTTAATGAAATAATCAAGACAATTACATTCATTATGTCCTCCACATACTTTACGTTTAACAATGAAATATATCAACAGATAAGTGGGCTACCAATGGGCTCACCGTTGGCTCCCATCCTATCTAACATCGTGATGAGTGATCTTGAATCCAACTGTCTACAAAAATTGAAGTTCTCGATCCCTATATACAAAAGATATGTTGACGACATAATCTTGTCGCTCCCTCATAATGAAATAAACTCCACATTAAAAACCTTTAACTCGTACCACACGAAACTTCAGTTCACCAGCGAAATTGAAACCTATAACAGAATCCCGTTTCTCGACATTTTACTAATTAGAAATGATACTAATATAATCACAGATTGGTATAGAAAGCCGACTTGGTCCGGCAGAGTCATCAATTTTTTCTCCCATCATCCTCTAAGCCAAAAGAAAGGTTTGATTTACATGCTTGTTGATAGAGCAATTAAATTATCTCATGTCTCGTTTCACCAAAAAAACTTAAAATTGATTAGAGACACTCTCCAATACAATTGCTATCCAGAATCGTTTATAAACAAAATTATTAGTCGACGTCTAATACAAATTGAGACACATTCACAATGTAAAAACCAGTTTGACTCATCAAGAATAATCAATCTACCGTTTGCACAAAAAATTCATCATCAGTTAATCCACCTTCTACAACAATACAACATAAACCTAATCACTAACAACAAACACAACATTCGTACAATAACAGGATCTACAAAAGATCGAATTGAAACCTTCAACAAATCAAATGTTATATATAAAATAGCTTGCAACGATTGTAATAGCGTTTACATTGGACAAACAAAAAGGTATTTAAAAACAAGAATCAAAGAACATATAAACAGTATTAGACACACTCATACCGCCCACACAGCTCTGGCAGAACACAGCCTCCAATTAAAACATAATTTCAAGTTTGATGAAGTCAGAATTCTAAACAACGAAGAATGGTTAAAAAAAAGACTGATAATGGAAATGATACAAATAAGAACGCACTCCAACTCCATAAATTTCAAAACTGACATAGATAAGCTCAGTATCATATACAACTCCATCATCTAGATATTGTCATCTAACTAGGCTCCCAATCGATCACCTTGTGGTCGATCACCTAATTATTACGGCACTGGTCGAATAACGAACACGCTTCGACATGATCGCTCAGTGAGAACTGAACGAGAAATCGAGCACATGTAATCACATTCAACAATCTTAAACTTTACACGACAGATATCTAACTATATAACTAATCATCAAATCGAGTTCACCGTTTATGGTCAATTGGTAAATATCAATAATCACTATCTTGGCATTATAACACAATTTCACATAATTGTCACATTTACACCATTCAGGAATCGATTATAATATCACATTACAGACTTACCGTCGACTAATGAATCGACTCCGCATTGCTATGATTGACCATAACTGACACTCAATTGATTTAATTGAATATCTGGAATTGATACAATTCAACGAATTTTTATATATCTGGTTGTATGTTTGTCGAAAACACAACCATTGAATGGACATCGAGTAAGCACGTTCTCACACTCGCAATTAAGGTAACTTAACCTACAAACATACTAATGAATAGACCTTTCTATCTCACATGACGTGTATTTAAAAAAATGTATATAACACACTAGATAATAAGTCTCGCAGACACAACATTTGTAATGTGCAAAAATAATCTTCACCCATTGTAGTTTGACACAATAAAATTTCTGAAGAGGATCCAATACCGGATCGAAACGTAAATAGCCTCTTTCTTATGAGGTATTCTGGACCGAACACAGCCGACACCTATCCTATTGGGGAAAAAAATCAAAACGGTCACACATCTCATCCACCATCGTTTCTTTATAAAAACTGGCTAAAAACTAGACAATCATGTCTTTCTTCAACAACATCCTACACATCTATGGATACATCATCTGGTCAGCCTTCAAGAATTGGACACGACACACAACAACATTGACGGGTCTGCACGAACAACTTCGTTATCTACTGAAATGTAGAAGAGAAGGTTTGATCCCGAAACACATCCACACACAGAACTTAAGTAAGATTAAATTTGCTAGTAACAAATGCAAACACAAATTTAGGAAAAACGCACATAAAATATACAAACAGATTTTAAACCTAGAAATAGACGACATTAACTACAAAATCAAGAAATTAAAGTTGATAACAGATAGAGATGTGAAATTAATTATGAGAACGCCACACAACATATATCAACAATTTTTCAAATCACAACACTCAAGATTACAAAGACTATCGATGAGCATATACCAGAAACACCAAAAAAAAATTACACACGTTGCGATTAGAAAGAACACACAACATACACACACACATATTCAATCATAATGAATTCTTAATGACCATAGCATCGCAGGAAAAAATAAACAATAACAATAACCCAACCACACAAAGAATAAGAAATACTACACAACAACAGAACATGCTCAACACAACTCACTACAACCGATACAATACGTTCTACAACCAAAGAAACAATATTATCAATAGTCCAACAACTGACATTATGTCTTCCTTACCAACAAAAAAATTCAAAGAATGGTTAATTAATCTATCAAAAGTATCAATTCCGACACATATCGAGACCTTCTTATCTCTTGGACCAAACTTTTGTTATCCTTATTTTGAAGCAAAAGACAGGAAATCATACATCCACCAATCGATCGCTGAATTTGAAAGCAAAATCAGCTACCTACTAAACCCACCAATACACAATGAAATTAGAAGTAAATTCACACATTTATTAAATAAGATGATCGAACCTGACACACATGGCAACACAAACAGAGTTATTAAAGACACCCAAGTTTTTCTAAAAAACAACCCACAAATTTTGATAACAAGAGCAGACAAAGGCAACACCACAGTTATTATGGACAAAACTGAATACGTAGAAAAAACCCGCGTTCTTCTAACCGACAACACTATCTACCGTATCATACAACGTAACCCAATCAACCAATTACAAAAAGCAGTAAACAAAACTTTAATCAGATGGAGAGCTCTTAAAATTATTGATGAACCGACTCATAAACATCTAAAAGCAGAAAATTGCAATCTATCCCGCCTATATTGCCTTCCAAAAATTCATAAAGCAAATTATCCTCTCCGACCTATTGTTTCTTCAATTAATTGCCCGACTCACAAGATTTCAGATTTTATACAATCGAAATTATCAAAATTATTCACAGAAGCGGATTCACATATAAAAGATAGCTTTGCGTTAAGAAAATTAGTCACCACCATCACAATTCCCTCAAATCACAAACTTGTATCACTCGACGTCATCTCTCTCTACACCAACGTACCTCTTGAATTAGTAACACAAAGTCTTCAGAACAGATCGGCGTTATTCAATGAAAAATTTCCTCTTAATGAAATAATCAAGACAATTACATTCATTATGTCCTCCACATACTTTACGTTTAACAATGAAATATATCAACAGATAAGTGGGCTACCAATGGGCTCACCGTTGGCTCCCATCCTATCTAACATCGTGATGAGTGATCTTGAATCCAACTGTCTACAAAAATTGAAGTTCTCGATCCCTATATACAAAAGATATGTTGACGACATAATCTTGTCGCTCCCTCATAATGAAATAAACTCCACATTAAAAACCTTTAACTCGTACCACACGAAACTTCAGTTCACCAGCGAAATTGAAACCTATAACAGAATCCCGTTTCTCGACATTTTACTAATTAGAAATGATACTAATATAATCACAGATTGGTATAGAAAGCCGACTTGGTCCGGCAGAGTCATCAATTTTTTCTCCCATCATCCTCTAAGCCAAAAGAAAGGTTTGATTTACATGCTTGTTGATAGAGCAATTAAATTATCTCATGTCTCGTTTCACCAAAAAAACTTAAAATTGATTAGAGACACTCTCCAATACAATTGCTATCCAGAATCGTTTATAAACAAAATTATTAGTCGACGTCTAATACAAATTGAGACACATTCACAATGTAAAAACCAGTTTGACTCATCAAGAATAATCAATCTACCGTTTGCACAAAAAATTCATCATCAGTTAATCCACCTTCTACAACAATACAACATAAACCTAATCACTAACAACAAACACAACATTCGTACAATAACAGGATCTACAAAAGATCGAATTGAAACCTTCAACAAATCAAATGTTATATATAAAATAGCTTGCAACGATTGTAATAGCGTTTACATTGGACAAACAAAAAGGTATTTAAAAACAAGAATCAAAGAACATATAAACAGTATTAGACACACTCATACCGCCCACACAGCTCTGGCAGAACACAGCCTCCAATTAAAACATAATTTCAAGTTTGATGAAGTCAGAATTCTAAACAACGAAGAATGGTTAAAAAAAAGACTGATAATGGAAATGATACAAATAAGAACGCACTCCAACTCCATAAATTTCAAAACTGACATAGATAAGCTCAGTATCATATACAACTCCATCATCTAGATATTGTCATCTAACTAGGCTCCCAATCGATCACCTTGTGGTCGATCACCTAATTATTACGGCACTGGTCGAATAACGAACACGCTTCGACATGATCGCTCAGTGAGAACTGAACGAGAAATCGAGCACATGTAATCACATTCAACAATCTTAAACTTTACACGACAGATATCTAACTATATAACTAATCATCAAATCGAGTTCACCGTTTATGGTCAATTGGTAAATATCAATAATCACTATCTTGGCATTATAACACAATTTCACATAATTGTCACATTTACACCATTCAGGAATCGATTATAATATCACATTACAGACTTACCGTCGACTAATGAATCGACTCCGCATTGCTATGATTGACCATAACTGACACTCAATTGATTTAATTGAATATCTGGAATTGATACAATTCAACGAATTTTTATATATCTGGTTGTATGTTTGTCGAAAACACAACCATTGAATGGACATCGAGTAAGCACGTTCTCACACTCGCAATTAAGGTAACTTAACCTACAAACATACTAATGAATAGACCTTTCTATCTCACATGACGTGTATTTAAAAAAATGTATATAACACACTAGATAATAAGTCTCGCAGACACAACATTTGTAATGTGCAAAAATAATCTTCACCCATTGTAGTTTGACACAATAAAATTTCTGAAGAGGATCCAATACCGGATCGAAACGTAAATAGCCTCTTTCTTATGAGGTATTCTGGACCGAACACAGCCGACACCTATCCTATTGGGGAAAAAAATCAAAACGGTCACACATCTCATCCACCATCGTTTCTTTATAAAAACTGGCTAAAAACTAGACAATCATGTCTTTCTTCAACAACATCCTACACATCTATGGATACATCATCTGGTCAGCCTTCAAGAATTGGACACGACACACAACAACATTGACGGGTCTGCACGAACAACTTCGTTATCTACTGAAATGTAGAAGAGAAGGTTTGATCCCGAAACACATCCACACACAGAACTTAAGTAAGATTAAATTTGCTAGTAACAAATGCAAACACAAATTTAGGAAAAACGCACATAAAATATACAAACAGATTTTAAACCTAGAAATAGACGACATTAACTACAAAATCAAGAAATTAAAGTTGATAACAGATAGAGATGTGAAATTAATTATGAGAACGCCACACAACATATATCAACAATTTTTCAAATCACAACACTCAAGATTACAAAGACTATCGATGAGCATATACCAGAAACACCAAAAAAAATTACACACGTTGCGATTAGAAAGAACACACAACATACACACACACATATTCAATCATAATGAATTCTTAATGACCATAGCATCGCAGGAAAAAATAAACAATAACAATAACCCAACCACACAAAGAATAAGAAATACTACACAACAACAGAACATGCTCAACACAACTCACTACAACCGATACAATACGTTCTACAACCAAAGAAACAATATTATCAATAGTCCAACAACTGACATTATGTCTTCCTTACCAACAAAAAAATTCAAAGAATGGTTAATTAATCTATCAAAAGTATCAATTCCGACACATATCGAGACCTTCTTATCTCTTGGACCAAACTTTTGTTATCCTTATTTTGAAGCAAAAGACAGGAAATCATACATCCACCAATCGATCGCTGAATTTGAAAGCAAAATCAGCTACCTACTAAACCCACCAATACACAATGAAATTAGAAGTAAATTCACACATTTATTAAATAAGATGATCGGACCTGACACACATGGCAACACAAACAGAGTTATTAAAGACACCCAAGTTTTTCTAAAAAACAACCCACAAATTTTGATAACAAGAGCAGACAAAGGCAACACCACAGTTATTATGGACAAAACTGAATACGTAGAAAAAACCCGCGTTCTTCTAACCGACAACACTATCTACCGTATCATACAACGTAACCCAATCAACCAATTACAAAAAGCAGTAAACAAAACTTTAATCAGATGGAGAGCTCTTAAAATTATTGATGAACCGACTCATAAACATCTAAAAGCAGAAAATTGCAATCTATCCCGCCTATATTGCCTTCCAAAAATTCATAAAGCAAATTATCCTCTCCGACCTATTGTTTCTTCAATTAATTGCCCGACTCACAAGATTTCAGATTTTATACAATCGAAATTATCAAAATTATTCACAGAAGCGGATTCACATATAAAAGATAGCTTTGCGTTAAGAAAATTAGTCACCACCATCACAATTCCCTCAAATCACAAACTTGTATCACTCGACGTCATCTCTCTCTACACCAACGTACCTCTTGAATTAGTAACACAAAGTCTTCAGAACAGATCGGCGTTATTCAATGAAAAATTTCCTCTTAATGAAATAATCAAGACAATTACATTCATTATGTCCTCCACATACTTTACGTTTAACAATGAAATATATCAACAGATAAGTGGGCTACCAATGGGCTCACCGTTGGCTCCCATCCTATCTAACATCGTGATGAGTGATCTTGAATCCAACTGTCTACAAAAATTGAAGTTCTCGATCCCTATATACAAAAGATATGTTGACGACATAATCTTGTCGCTCCCTCATAATGAAATAAACTCCACATTAAAAACCTTTAACTCGTACCACACGAAACTTCAGTTCACCAGCGAAATTGAAACCTATAACAGAATCCCGTTTCTCGACATTTTACTAATTAGAAATGATACTAATATAATCACAGATTGGTATAGAAAGCCGACTTGGTCCGGCAGAGTCATCAATTTTTTCTCCCATCATCCTCTAAGCCAAAAGAAAGGTTTGATTTACATGCTTGTTGATAGAGCAATTAAATTATCTCATGTCTCGTTTCACCAAAAAAACTTAAAATTGATTAGAGACACTCTCCAATACAATTGCTATCCAGAATCGTTTATAAACAAAATTATTAGTCGACGTCTAATACAAATTGAGACACATTCACAATGTAAAAACCAGTTTGACTCATCAAGAATAATCAATCTACCGTTTGCACAAAAAATTCATCATCAGTTAATCCACCTTCTACAACAATACAACATAAACCTAATCACTAACAACAAACACAACATTCGTACAATAACAGGATCTACAAAAGATCGAATTGAAACCTTCAACAAATCAAATGTTATATATAAAATAGCTTGCAACGATTGTAATAGCGTTTACATTGGACAAACAAAAAGGTATTTAAAAACAAGAATCAAAGAACATATAAACAGTATTAGACACACTCATACCGCCCACACAGCTCTGGCAGAACACAGCCTCCAATTAAAACATAATTTCAAGTTTGATGAAGTCAGAATTCTAAACAACGAAGAATGGTTAAAAAAAAGACTGATAATGGAAATGATACAAATAAGAACGCACTCCAACTCCATAAATTTCAAAACTGACATAGATAAGCTCAGTATCATATACAACTCCATCATCTAGATATTGTCATCTAACTAGGCTCCCAATCGATCACCTTGTGGTCGATCACCTAATTATTACGGCACTGGTCGAATAACGAACACGCTTCGACATGATCGCTCAGTGAGAACTGAACGAGAAATCGAGCACATGTAATCACATTCAACAATCTTAAACTTTACACGACAGATATCTAACTATATAACTAATCATCAAATCGAGTTCACCGTTTATGGTCAATTGGTAAATATCAATAATCACTATCTTGGCATTATAACACAATTTCACATAATTGTCACATTTACACCATTCAGGAATCGATTATAATATCACATTACAGACTTACCGTCGACTAATGAATCGACTCCGCATTGCTATGATTGACCATAACTGACACTCAATTGATTTAATTGAATATCTGGAATTGATACAATTCAACGAATTTTTATATATCTGGTTGTATGTTTGTCGAAAACACAACCATTGAATGGACATCGAGTAAGCACGTTCTCACACTCGCAATTAAGGTAACTTAACCTACAAACATACTAATGAATAGACCTTTCTATCTCACATGACGTGTATTTAAAAAAATGTATATAACACACTAGATAATAAGTCTCGCAGACACAACATTTGTAATGTGCAAAAATAATCTTCACCCATTGTAGTTTGACACAATAAAATTTCTGAAGAGGATCCAATACCGGATCGAAACGTAAATAGCCTCTTTCTTATGAGGTATTCTGGACCGAACACAGCCGACACCTATCCTATTGGGGAAAAAAATCAAAACGGTCACACATCTCATCCACCATCGTTTCTTTATTTATTTTATTTATTTTATTTATTTTATTTATTTTATTTATTTTATTTATTTTATTTATTTTATTTATTTTATTTATTTTATTTATTTTATTTATTTTATTTATTTTATTTATTTTATTTATTTTATTTATTTTATTTATTTTATTTATTTTATTTATTTTATTTATTTTATTTATTTTATTTATTTTATTTATTTTATTTATTTTATTTATTTTATTTATTTTATTTATTTTATTTATTTTATTTATTTTATTTATTTTATTTATTTTATTTATTTTATTTATTTTATTTATTTTATTTATTTTATTTATTTTATTTATTTTATTTATTTTATTTATTTTATTTATTTTATTTATTTTATTTATTTTATTTATTTTATTTATTTTATTTATTTTATTTATTTTATTTATTTTATTTATTTTATTTATTTTATTTATTTTATTTATTTTATTTATTTTATTTATTTTATTTATTTTATTTATTTTATTTATTTTATTTATTTTATTTATTTTATTTATTTTATTTATTTTATTTATTTTATTTATTTTATTTATTTTATTTATTTTATTTATTTTATTTATTTTATTTATTTTATTTATTTTATTTATTTTATTTATTTTATTTATTTTATTTATTTTATTTATTTTATTTATTTTATTTATTTTATTTATTTTATTTATTTTATTTATTTTATTTATTTTATTTATTTTATTTATTTTATTTATTTTATTTATTTTATTTATTTTATTTATTTTATTTATTTTATTTATTTTATTTATTTTATTTATTTTATTTATTTTATTTATTTTATTTATTTTATTTATTTTATTTATTTTATTTATTTTATTTATTTTATTTATTTTATTTATTTTATTTATTTTATTTATTTTATTTATTTTATTTATTTTATTTATTTTATTTATTTTATTTATTTTATTTATTTTATTTATTTTATTTATTTTATTTATTTTATTTATTTTATTTATTTTATTTATTTTATTTATTTTATTTATTTTATTTATTTTATTTATTTTATTTATTTTATTTATTTTATTTATTTTATTTATTTTATTTATTTTATTTATTTTATTTATTTTATTTATTTTATTTATTTTATTTATTTTATTTATTTTATTTATTTTATTTATTTTATTTATTTTATTTATTTTATTTATTTTATTTATTTTATTTATTTTATTTATTTTATTTATTTTATTTATTTTATTTATTTTATTTATTTTATTTATTTTATTTATTTTATTTATTTTATTTATTTTATTTATTTTATTTATTTTATTTATTTTATTTATTTTATTTATTTTATTTATTTTATTTATTTTATTTATTTTATTTATTTTATTTATTTTATTTATTTTATTTATTTTATTTATTTTATTTATTTTATTTATTTTATTTATTTTATTTATTTTATTTATTTTATTTATTTTATTTATTTTATTTATTTTATTTATTTTATTTATTTTATTTATTTTATTTATTTTATTTATTTTATTTATTTTATTTATTTTATTTATTTTATTTATTTTATTTATTTTATTTATTTTATTTATTTTATTTATTTTATTTATTTTATTTATTTTATTTATTTTATTTATTTTATTTATTTTATTTATTTTATTTATTTTATTTATTTTATTTATTTTATTTATTTTATTTATTTTATTTATTTTATTTATTTTATTTATTTTATTTATTTTATTTATTTTATTTATTTTATTTATTTTATTTATTTTATTTATTTTATTTATTTTATTTATTTTATTTATTTTATTTATTTTATTTATTTTATTTATTTTATTTATTTTATTTATTTTATTTATTTTATTTATTTTATTTATTTTATTTATTTTATTTATTTTATTTATTTTATTTATTTTATTTATTTTATTTATTTTATTTATTTTATTTATTTTATTTATTTTATTTATTTTATTTATTTTATTTATTTTATTTATTTTATTTATTTTATTTATTTTATTTATTTTATTTATTTTATTTATTTTATTTATTTTATTTATTTTATTTATTTTATTTATTTTATTTATTTTATTTATTTTATTTATTTTATTTATTTTATTTATTTTATTTATTTTATTTATTTTATTTATTTTATTTATTTTATTTATTTTATTTATTTTATTTATTTTATTTATTTTATTTATTTTATTTATTTTATTTATTTTATTTATTTTATTTATTTTATTTATTTTATTTATTTTATTTATTTTATTTATTTTATTTATTTTATTTATTTTATTTATTTTATTTATTTTATTTATTTTATTTATTTTATTTATTTTATTTATTTTATTTATTTTATTTATTTTATTTATTTTATTTATTTTATTTATTTTATTTATTTTATTTATTTTATTTATTTTATTTATTTTATTTATTTTATTTATTTTATTTATTTTATTTATTTTATTTATTTTATTTATTTTATTTATTTTATTTATTTTATTTATTTTATTTATTTTATTTATTTTATTTATTTTATTTATTTTATTTATTTTATTTATTTTATTTATTTTATTTATTTTATTTATTTTATTTATTTTATTTATTTTATTTATTTTATTTATTTTATTTATTTTATTTATTTTATTTATTTTATTTATTTTATTTATTTTATTTATTTTATTTATTTTATTTATTTTATTTATTTTATTTATTTTATTTATTTTATTTATTTTATTTATTTTATTTATTTTATTTATTTTATTTATTTTATTTATTTTATTTATTTTATTTATTTTATTTATTTTATTTATTTTATTTATTTTATTTATTTTATTTATTTTATTTATTTTATTTATTTTATTTATTTTATTTATTTTATTTATTTTATTTATTTTATTTATTTTATTTATTTTATTTATTTTATTTATTTTATTTATTTTATTTATTTTATTTATTTTATTTATTTTATTTATTTTATTTATTTTATTTATTTTATTTATTTTATTTATTTTATTTATTTTATTTATTTTATTTATTTTATTTATTTTATTTATTTTATTTATTTTATTTATTTTATTTATTTTATTTATTTTATTTATTTTATTTATTTTATTTATTTTATTTATTTTATTTATTTTATTTATTTTATTTATTTTATTTATTTTATTTATTTTATTTATTTTATTTATTTTATTTATTTTATTTATTTTATTTATTTTATTTATTTTATTTATTTTATTTATTTTATTTATTTTATTTATTTTATTTATTTTATTTATTTTATTTATTTTATTTATTTTATTTATTTTATTTATTTTATTTATTTTATTTATTTTATTTATTTTATTTATTTTATTTATTTTATTTATTTTATTTATTTTATTTATTTTATTTATTTTATTTATTTTATTTATTTTATTTATTTTATTTATTTTATTTATTTTATTTATTTTATTTATTTTATTTATTTTATTTATTTTATTTATTTTATTTATTTTATTTATTTTATTTATTTTATTTATTTTATTTATTTTATTTATTTTATTTATTTTATTTATTTTATTTATTTTATTTATTTTATTTATTTTATTTATTTTATTTATTTTATTTATTTTATTTATTTTATTTATTTTATTTATTTTATTTATTTTATTTATTTTATTTATTTTATTTATTTTATTTATTTTATTTATTTTATTTATTTTATTTATTTTATTTATTTTATTTATTTTATTTATTTTATTTATTTTATTTATTTTATTTATTTTATTTATTTTATTTATTTTATTTATTTTATTTATTTTATTTATTTTATTTATTTTATTTATTTTATTTATTTTATTTATTTTATTTATTTTATTTATTTTATTTATTTTATTTATTTTATTTATTTTATTTATTTTATTTATTTTATTTATTTTATTTATTTTATTTATTTTATTTATTTTATTTATTTTATTTATTTTATTTATTTTATTTATTTTATTTATTTTATTTATTTTATTTATTTTATTTATTTTATTTATTTTATTTATTTTATTTATTTTATTTATTTTATTTATTTTATTTATTTTATTTATTTTATTTATTTTATTTATTTTATTTATTTTATTTATTTTATTTATTTTATTTATTTTATTTATTTTATTTATTTTATTTATTTTATTTATTTTATTTATTTTATTTATTTTATTTATTTTATTTATTTTATTTATTTTATTTATTTTATTTATTTTATTTATTTTATTTATTTTATTTATTTTATTTATTTTATTTATTTTATTTATTTTATTTATTTTATTTATTTTATTTATTTTATTTATTTTATTTATTTTATTTATTTTATTTATTTTATTTATTTTATTTATTTTATTTATTTTATTTATTTTATTTATTTTATTTATTTTATTTATTTTATTTATTTTATTTATTTTATTTATTTTATTTATTTTATTTATTTTATTTATTTTATTTATTTTATTTATTTTATTTATTTTATTTATTTTATTTATTTTATTTATTTTATTTATTTTATTTATTTTATTTATTTTATTTATTTTATTTATTTTATTTATTTTATTTATTTTATTTATTTTATTTATTTTATTTATTTTATTTATTTTATTTATTTTATTTATTTTATTTATTTTATTTATTTTATTTATTTTATTTATTTTATTTATTTTATTTATTTTATTTATTTTATTTATTTTATTTATTTTATTTATTTTATTTATTTTATTTATTTTATTTATTTTATTTATTTTATTTATTTTATTTATTTTATTTATTTTATTTATTTTATTTATTTTATTTATTTTATTTATTTTATTTATTTTATTTATTTTATTTATTTTATTTATTTTATTTATTTTATTTATTTTATTTATTTTATTTATTTTATTTATTTTATTTATTTTATTTATTTTATTTATTTTATTTATTTTATTTATTTTATTTATTTTATTTATTTTATTTATTTTATTTATTTTATTTATTTTATTTATTTTATTTATTTTATTTATTTTATTTATTTTATTTATTTTATTTATTTTATTTATTTTATTTATTTTATTTATTTTATTTATTTTATTTATTTTATTTATTTTATTTATTTTATTTATTTTATTTATTTTATTTATTTTATTTATTTTATTTATTTTATTTATTTTATTTATTTTATTTATTTTATTTATTTTATTTATTTTATTTATTTTATTTATTTTATTTATTTTATTTATTTTATTTATTTTATTTATTTTATTTATTTTATTTATTTTATTTATTTTATTTATTTTATTTATTTTATTTATTTTATTTATTTTATTTATTTTATTTATTTTATTTATTTTATTTATTTTATTTATTTTATTTATTTTATTTATTTTATTTATTTTATTTATTTTATTTATTTTATTTATTTTATTTATTTTATTTATTTTATTTATTTTATTTATTTTATTTATTTTATTTATTTTATTTATTTTATTTATTTTATTTATTTTATTTATTTTATTTATTTTATTTATTTTATTTATTTTATTTATTTTATTTATTTTATTTATTTTATTTATTTTATTTATTTTATTTATTTTATTTATTTTATTTATTTTATTTATTTTATTTATTTTATTTATTTTATTTATTTTATTTATTTTATTTATTTTATTTATTTTATTTATTTTATTTATTTTATTTATTTTATTTATTTTATTTATTTTATTTATTTTATTTATTTTATTTATTTTATTTATTTTATTTATTTTATTTATTTTATTTATTTTATTTATTTTATTTATTTTATTTATTTTATTTATTTTATTTATTTTATTTATTTTATTTATTTTATTTATTTTATTTATTTTATTTATTTTATTTATTTTATTTATTTTATTTATTTTATTTATTTTATTTATTTTATTTATTTTATTTATTTTATTTATTTTATTTATTTTATTTATTTTATTTATTTTATTTATTTTATTTATTTTATTTATTTTATTTATTTTATTTATTTTATTTATTTTATTTATTTTATTTATTTTATTTATTTTATTTATTTTATTTATTTTATTTATTTTATTTATTTTATTTATTTTATTTATTTTATTTATTTTATTTATTTTATTTATTTTATTTATTTTATTTATTTTATTTATTTTATTTATTTTATTTATTTTATTTATTTTATTTATTTTATTTATTTTATTTATTTTATTTATTTTATTTATTTTATTTATTTTATTTATTTTATTTATTTTATTTATTTTATTTATTTTATTTATTTTATTTATTTTATTTATTTTATTTATTTTATTTATTTTATTTATTTTATTTATTTTATTTATTTTATTTATTTTATTTATTTTATTTATTTTATTTATTTTATTTATTTTATTTATTTTATTTATTTTATTTATTTTATTTATTTTATTTATTTTATTTATTTTATTTATTTTATTTATTTTATTTATTTTATTTATTTTATTTATTTTATTTATTTTATTTATTTTATTTATTTTATTTATTTTATTTATTTTATTTATTTTATTTATTTTATTTATTTTATTTATTTTATTTATTTTATTTATTTTA
>CAXFZK010000345.1:7500-12500 GCA_964007305.1 Netelia melanura
CGCGGATCTTCCTTGCTGCGAGGCTTCCTTGGCGGTTTGCGCCGTCTTGGTCGTCCTCTTCGGCCGCCATTCAACGCTCAGCTCAGAACTGGCACGGACTAGGGGAATCCGACTGTCTAATTAAAACAAAGCATTGCGATGGCCCTCGCGGGTGTTGACGCAATGTGATTTCTGCCCAGTGCTCTGAATGTCAACGTGAAGAAATTCAAGCAAGCGCGGGTAAACGGCGGGAGTAACTATGACTCTCTTAAGGTAGCCAAATGCCTCGTCATCTAATTAGTGACGCGCATGAATGGATTAACGAGATTCCCTCTGTCCCTATCTACTTCTTGGCGCAGCATTTACCACGGGTCGGTGTCTTTGACCAAATGGCCCATATGTGGTATATCGCCGCAGGCGTTAACGCCGTAGGCGTTAACGCCGTAGGCGGTAACACACAAACAGAAACATAAGCTGGTGAGGAGAAGAGGAGAAGAGGAGAAGAGAGGAGGAGAGGAGAAGAGGAGAAGAGGAGGAGAAGAGGCAGATGGCAGGAGTAACTATGACTTGGTCGCTCCTCGAAGACATCACACTGAAAGTCCGGTGTAGGACTCTGAGCGATAAGCTGCTGACGTTTGCGGTTCCTGAGGACCCGTGGCAAGAAAGTCGGCCACGGACTCGCACGAGTAAGCCACAAGGTGGATATATCCGCATGGTGCCCTTAACCACCGGTCAGGTACTGGTGGGACGGGTTAGTGTCGTATGAAGCTGGTGAATGGGGGGTCAAACCTGTTACGCGGCGTCAGTAAAGAGGAACATGACAACTCCTCTTTGGGCCTGGAAACCCAAGCTACCTAGGTGTGGTGTCTGGCAGGATCGGTCAAAGAGTTATAGTGGCTATGCATCGAGTATGGCCAACCAATCGTCATTGTAGTAGTGACCAGGCATACAGATCATAGCTGCAAGCAACTGCCTAGTGAGAGGACGATTCAATCGTCGAAATGGAATAGACTTGAACGTCGTGTCAAAGCGTCAAAGCGTCAAAGTGTCTGACACCTAGTACTGTCTCTCCCGCACTAATGGGATCGTTCAATCGGATTTGCGCCTAACCCTCGACGTCACGGAACCTCCCACAAAAGTACGCAAGTACTGGGAGCCCCAAGCCGTGGCGTCGTGCTGTGAAGGGTGCGAATTCGAGATGGCGGTCGTGGGGAGAGACACCTGGGCTGTCTAAGTAGGAGCGGTGAAGGCGTAGAGTTGCAGGGGAACTCAACGCGCCTTCTCCTCCTACAGGTTGGGATCCTCTTGGCGATTTAATGGTCGCACTAGGGGATCTTCCAACTATTGACTCAAAAAGTACCTAGTACTGGCTCTCCCGCACTAATGGGATCGCTCAATCGAGTTTGCGCCTAACCCTCGACGTCACGGAACCTCCCACAAAAGTACGCAAGTACTGGGAGCCCCCAGGCCGGGCGTCGTGCTGTGAAGGGTGCGAATACGAAATGGCGGTCGTGGGGAGAGACACCTGGGTGCTTAAGTAGGAGCGGTGAAGGCGTAGAGTTGCAGGGGAACTCAACGCGCCTTCTCCTCCTACAGGTTGGGATCCTCTTGGCGATTTAATGGTCGCACTAGAGGATCTTTCAACAATTGAGTCAAAAGTACCTAGTACTGGCTCTCCCGCACTAATGGGATCGTTCAATCGAATTTGCGCCTAACCCTCGACGTCACGGAACCTCCCACAAAAGTACGCAAGTACTGGGAGCCCCCAGGCCGGGCGTCGTGCTGTGAAGGGTGCGAATACGAGATGGCGGTCGTGGGGAGAGACACCTGGGTGCTTAAGTAGGAGCGGTGAAGGCGTAGAGTTGCAGGGGAACTCAACGCGCCTTCTCCTCCTACAGGTTGGGATCCTCTTGGCGATTTAATGGTCGCACTAGGGGATCTTTCAACAATTGACACTTTGGACGCTTTTGACGCTTTTGGCACTCTACTAGGCACTCCGTAAGGGGCGCCTAGGGCACGCTGGGCACTTTTGTGCACGCGGCCTTCCATTTCCTTTTTTTTTTTTTTTTTTTTTTTTTTTTTTTTTTTTTTTTTTTTTTTTTTTTTTTTTTTTTTTTTTTTTTTTTTTTTTTCAGGAACCCGCAGGGGACATCGGCTTCTCCGATGCTGGGAAGCGACGCTCCCACGGCCCCGGTCAACCCCCATGGCCAAGCTGAACCGTCGTGGTGAGGGCCTCGGGACAGGAAGGGGTTTTGTTCCTGCCATTAACGATGGGGACTGGAGCGACTGGCGATCCTCGCAGTCCTAAAGCAACAAACTGCCCGGGTGGGACAAGCGGCTCTGGACCACCGTGTGACTTCTATTTCCGCTTTTCTCGTGGGAACAAAATGAACTTTTACAAAACAATGACGATGGTGACGAGGAGTAGTGCGCGGATGGCAGCCCGGCCATCAAGAACATCCAGCGCTGGAGGATCAGGACACCACGAAGCCGGGTCGAGCACCTGCGGGGCCTCAAGGGTGCGCGCGGCCCCAGCCCAGATTCCTCCCCCTCGTCCATCTCGCGATCAGATCGATTGTTCCCCACGAGGCCCCCAGCGAGCTCGCCCGCGAGGTGGCCTGGAAGGGCAGGTTCTCGGCCTTCGCGCCGTCCAAATTATATTGAATAGGTGCGACAGGATAATAGGGCAACGTGCTGCAGCCGCAAACGTCGCGATAGCGCACAAAGTAGGAGCGAACAACGCGAGTAGAAATAGGCGCGACGAAACCGAAACTCAGCCACCGGTGGCTGCTCGCGACGAAGCGATAGGACCGACACGACAAAACGCGATCGCGAACCCCCACCGAAACCTAGATAGGGCCGACGCGCCGGGCGACGGCAACACCACGGAAGTTAGGGTGCTGCAGCTGAATATGAGGCGTTCAGCTGTGGTAACAGGAGAAGTTCGTGCGCTCACTCGGCAGAAGCGACTGGACGTCCTGTTATTGCAGGAACCATACGTCCGGAAGCAGGGCCAGAGCCACACTTTCTACGGATTAGGAACTGGAATGAGGGTGGCCGCGGTCCGCGGCGAGAAACCTTGGGCGGCTGTGGCCATTTGCAACCCCTCATTCCAGATGGTCTTCGTCTCGCAGCTGAGCACGACACACTGCGTATGTGTGGAAGTGACGGCACCCGGATCCTCGTTCTACGCCATCTCCCATTACTTCCAATGGAAAGATGACATCGAGGATCACCTCAGACACCTCGCTATGGTGCTCCGTTCTCTGAGGGGGAAGAGAATATTAGTGGCGTTAGATGCGAATGCGCGCTCGTCCCAATGGGGACCCCAGAGGACCGACGAGCGCGGAAGCAGGCTCGAAAGACTCATCGAGGAGTTCGACCTGCGAATAGTGAATGACAGTAGCCAGCCTCCAACTTACTGGACGCCACGAGGATCGTCTTTCATCGACGTTACCCTTGTGACGTCACCCATGTCCCAATTCGTCAGGGAATGGAAGGTAAGGGAGGACTGGACGACGAGCGACCACAATGCCGTGGACATCAGGCTTCGCACCCCAAGAACCGCGAGAAATGACCAGCGCTCCGGTTCCGGTCGGTTCAACACTCGTAGGGCCGACTGGGAGCTGTTCGCTGCGACTCTCAGGAACTTATCGGCTGCGAGGCTTGAGGAACTCCCACTCTCGTCGGCAGCGGAGGTAGAGCATATGGCAGAGACTCTCACGAGCGTCCTCACGGACGCTTGCACCGAGTCCATGCCAAGAAGGAAGCACTTTAGGAAGTCCAATCCGTGGTGGACACAGGCACTCACAAACCTGAAAAAGGGAGTGTACAAACGGAGACGCGCGTTTCAGAAGGAAAGGGTCCTGCCCGAACGCCTCGTTAAGCTGCAGCAGTATCGCTCTTCTTTGCGTCTGTATAGCAGGGAGGTGCGAAAGGCAAAACTCGACAGCTGGAGATCGTTCGTTACGTCGCACGGGAACTCGGAGGCCTGGGGATTCGTTTACAAGCAACAGGCTAACAAACTCCGAATTGAGAAAGTGCTCAGCACGATCCGGCATAACGGCACGACCACTATTGACATGAAGGAAACTGCCAGCAGCCTTCTTCAAACGCACGTCCCAGACGACCTGGAAGCAGAGGACACCCCCCAACAAAGGGAAATCAGAGGTCGTGCAAACATCGCACCAAACTCTCCCGACACCCCACCCTTCACAAAGGGCGAGATCGCGGCGGTTGTGCGATCCCTCAAATGTGACAAGGCTCCGGGACCAGACCTTATCGAGGTCGTGGTTCTGAGACACGCCTTTGCTTCCGTTCCAGATGAAATAGTTAGGCTTTTCAACGGGTGCCTTCAATGGGGCGTCTTCCCCTCCGCCTGGAAGGTAGGTTCCTTGAGAACTCTCCTGAAAGGGGAGGATAAGGACGAGAAGGACCCGAAATCGTACAGGCCAATCTGCCTTCTATCCGTGATCGGGAAACTCTTCGAAAGAATCCTCAAGGGCCGAATCGCAACGACAGCGATGACCCCCGAGAGGATCTCCGCGCGACAATACGGCTTCGTTTCCGGAAAGTCGACGGATGACGCGATCTATGAGCTGCGGCAAATGGTAGACGCCTCCGAGGAGACTTACACCGTCGCCCTGCTCTTCGATATATCCGGAGCCTTCGACAACGTGTGGTGGCCTCTGGTACTAGATAGCCTTAGGAACAAGGAGTGCCCGCGAAATATATTCGAAGTAGTCCGGAACTACTTCGACGATAGGAAAGTCCAGATTACGTGGGGGGATGAAGAGGTTTCCAAGCGCGCCACTCGGGGATGCCCGCAAGGCTCTGTCCTTGGCCCGGCATGCTGGAACCTCATGTTCGACGGACTCCTCAGAATCCTCGAGGATATAGTCCCGAACAACTTCGTTGCCTATGCGGACGATCTTCTGGTCCTGATTAAAGGCAACTCGCGTAGGGAACTCGAGGGACAGGGCCAAATGGTCGTCGACACCATCACACGATGGTGCCGGGCG
>CAXFZK010000345.1:17500-19650 GCA_964007305.1 Netelia melanura
TACGCGTCGTCTCCGAGCCCCGATCGGTCTACGCGCCGTCTCCGAGCCCCGATCGGTCTACGCGCCCGACCAACACTAGAGACGATGCAAAAAAAAGTTGAATTTTTTTTTTTTTTTTTTTTTTTTCCCTCTCTACAATCAAGTTCAATGCTCTAGAGCAGAACTTCGTGCCGAGTCGGGGCGCGCGTCGGATATACGCCCCGATCGGTCCACGCGCCGTCTTCGAGCCCCGATCGGTCTACGCGTCGTCTCCTAAGCCCCGATCGGTCTACGCGTCGTCTCCGAGCCCCGATCGGTCTACGCGTCGTCTCCGAGCCCCGATCGGTCTACGCGCCGTCTCCGAGCCCCGATCGGTCTACGCGCCCGACCAACACTAGAGACGACGCAAAAAAAAGTTGAATTTTTTTTTTTTTTTTTTTTTTTCCCTCTCTACAATCAAGTTCAATGCTCTAGAGCAGAACTTCGTGCCGAGTCGGGGCGCGCGTCGGATATACGCCCCGATCGGTCCACGCGCCGTCTTCGAGCCCCGATCGGTCTACGCGTCGTCTCCTAAGCCCCGATCGGTCTACGCGTCGTCTCCGAGCCCCGATCGGTCTACGCGTCGTCTCCGAGCCCCGATCGGTCTACGCGCCGTCTCCGAGCCCCGATCGGTCTACGCGCCCGACCAACACTAGAGACGACGCAAAAAAAAGTTGAATTTTTTTTTTTTTTTTTTTTTTTCCCTCTCTACAATCAAGTTCAATGCTCTAGAGCAGAACTTCGTGCCGAGTCGGGGCGCGCGTCGGATATACGCCCCGATCGGTCCACGCGCCGTCTTCGAGCCCCGATCGGTCTACGCGTCGTCTCCTAAGCCCCGATCGGTCTACGCGTCGTCTCCGAGCCCCGATCGGTCTACGCGTCGTCTCCGAGCCCCGATCGGTCTACGCGCCGTCTCCGAGCCCCGATCGGTCTACGCGCCCGACCAACACTAGAGACGATGCAAAAAAAAGTTGAATTTTTTTTTTTTTTTTTTTTTTTCCCTCTCTACAATCAAGTTCAATGCTCTAGAGCAGAACTTCGTGCCGAGTCGGGGCGCGCGTCGGATATACGCCCCGATCGGTCCACGCGCCGTCTTCGAGCCCCGATCGGTCTACGCGTCGTCTCCTAAGCCCCGATCGGTCTACGCGTCGTCTCCGAGCCCCGATCGGTCTACGCGTCGTCTCCGAGCCCCGATCGGTCTACGCGCCGTCTCCGAGCCCCGATCGGTCTACGCGCCCGACCAACACTAGAGACGACGCAAAAAAAAGTTGAATTTTTTTTTTTTTTTTTTTTTTCCCTCTCTACAATCAAGTTCAATGCTCTAGAGCAGAACTTCGTGCCGAGTCGGGGCGCGCGTCGGATATACGCCCCGATCGGTCCACGCGCCGTCTTCGAGCCCCGATCGGTCTACGCGTCGTCTCCTAAGCCCCGATCGGTCTACGCGTCGTCTCCGAGCCCCGATCGGTCTACGCGTCGTCTCCGAGCCCCGATCGGTCTACGCGCCGTCTCCGAGCCCCGATCGGTCTACGCGCCCGACCAACACTAGATACGACGCAACAAAAAGTTGAATTTTTTTTTTTTTTTTTTTTTTTCCCTCTCTACAATCAAGTTCAATGCTCTAGAGCAGAACTTCGTGCCGAGTCGGGGCGCGCGTCGGATATACGCCCCGATCGGTCCACGCGCCGTCTTCGAGCCCCGATCGGTCTACGCGTCGTCTCCTAAGCCCCGATCGGTCTACGCGTCGTCTCCGAGCCCCGATCGGTCTACGCGTCGTCTCCGAGCCCCGATCGGTCTACGCGCCGTCTCCGAGCCCCGATCGGTCTACGCGCCCGACCAACACTAGAGATGACGCAAAAAAAAGTTGAATTTTTTTTTTTTTTTTTTTTTTTCCCTCTCTACAATCAAGTTCAATGCTCTAGAGCAGAACTTCGTGCCGAGTCGGGGCGCGCGTCGGATATACGCCCCGATCGGTCCACGCGCCGTCTTCGAGCCCCGATCGGTCTACGCGTCGTCTCCTAAGCCCCGATCGGTCTACGCGTCGTCTCCGAGCCCCGATCGGTCTACGCGCCCGACCAACACTAGAGACGACGCAAAAAAAAGTTGAATTTTTGTTTTTTTTTTTTTTTTCCCCC
>CAXFZK010000347.1:0-2500 GCA_964007305.1 Netelia melanura
CGGAGACGACGCGTAGACCGATCGGGGTTTAGGAGACGACGCGTAGACCGATCGGGGCTCGAAGACGGCGCGTGGACCGATCGGGGCTTAGGAGACGACGCGTAGACCGATCGGGGCTCGAAGACGGCGCGTGGACCGATCGGGGCGTATATCCGACGCGCGCCCCGACTCGGCACGAAGTTCTGCTCTAGAGCATTGAACTTGATTGTAGATGGGGAAAAAAAAAAAAAAAAACAAAAATTCAACTTTTTTTTGCGTCGTCTCTAGTGTTGGTCGGGCGCGTAGACCGATCGGGGCTCGGAGACGGCGCGTAGACCGATCGGGGCTCGGAGACGACGCGTAGACCGATCGGGGCTCGGAGACGACGCGTAGACCGATCGGGGCTTAGGAGACGACGCGTAGACCGATCGGGGCTCGAAGACGGCGCGTGGACCGATCGGGGCGTATATCCGACGCGCGCCCCGACTCGGCACGAAGTTCTGCTCTAGAGCATTGAACTTGATTGTAGAGGGGGAAAAAAAAAAAAAAAACAAAAATTCAACTTTTTTTTGCGTCGTCTCTAGTGTTGGTCGGGCGCGTAGACCGATCGGGGCTCGGAGACGACGCGTAGACCGATCGGGGCTTAGGAGACGACGCGTAGACCGATCGGGGCTCGAAGACGGCGCGTGGACCGATCGGGGCGTATATCCGACGCGCGCCCCGACTCGGCACGAAGTTCTGCTCTAGAGCATTGAACTTGATTGTAGAGAGGGAAAAAAAAAAAAAAAAAAAAAAATTCAACTTTTTTTTGCGTCGTCTCTAGTGTTGGTCGGGCGCGTAGACCGATCGGGGCTCGGAGACGGCGCGTAGACCGATCGGGGCTCGGAGACGACGCGTAGACCGATCGGGGCTCGGAGACGGCGCGTAGACCGATCGGGGCTCGGAGACGACGCGTAGACCGATCGGGGCTCGGAGACGACGCGTAGACCGATCGGGGCTTAGGAGACGACGCGTAGACCGATCGGGGCTCGAAGACGGCGCGTGGACCGATCGGGGCGTATATCCGACGCGCGCCCCGACTCGGCACGAAGTTCTGCTCTAGAGCATTGAACTTGATTGTAGAGAGGGAAAAAAAAAAAAAAAAAAAAAAAATTCAACTTTTTTTTGCGTCGTCTCTAGTGTTGGTCGGGCGCGTAGACCGATCGGGGCTCGGAGACGACGCGTAGACCGATCGGGGCTTAGGAGACGACGCGTAGACCGATCGGGGCTCGAAGACGGCGCGTGGACCGATCGGGGCGTATATCCGACGCGCGCCCCGACTCGGCACGAAGTTCTGCTCTAGAGCATTGAACTTGATTGTAGAGAGGGAAAAAAAAAAAAAAAAAAAAAATTCAACTTTTTTTTGCGTCGTCTCTAGTGTTGGTCGGGCGCGTAGACCGATCGGGGCTCGGAGACGGCGCGTAGACCGATCGGGGCTCGAAGACGGCGCGTGGACCGATCGGGGCGTATATCCGACGCGCGCCCCGACTCGGCACGAAGTTCTGCTCTAGAGCATTGAACTTGATTGTAGATGGGGAAAAAAAAAAAAAAAAAAAACATTCAACTTTTTTTTGCGTCGTCTCTAGTGTTGGTCGGGCGCGTAGACCGATCGGGGCTCGGAGACGGCGCGTAGACCGATCGGGGCTCGGAGACGACGCGTAGACCGATCGGGGCTCGGAGACGACGCGTAGACCGATCGGGGCTTAGGAGACGACGCGTAGACCGATCGGGGCTCGAAGACGGCGCGTGGACCGATCGGGGCGTATATCCGACGCGCGCCCCGACTCGGCACGAAGTTCTGCTCTAGAGCATTGAACTTGATTGTAGAGAGGGAAAAAAAAAAAAAAAAAAAAAAATTCAACTTTTTTTTGCGTCGTCTCTAGTGTTGGTCGGGCGCGTAGACCGATCGGGGCTCGGAGACGACGCGTAGACCGATCGGGGCTTAGGAGACGACGCGTAGACCGATCGGGGCTCGAAGACGGCGCGTGGACCGATCGGGGCGTATATCCGACGCGCGCCCCGACTCGGCACGAAGTTCTGCTCTAGAGCATTGAACTTGATTGTAGAGAGGGAAAAAAAAAAAAAAAAAAAAAAATTCAACTTTTTTTTGCATCGTCTCTAGTGTTGGTCGGGCGCGTAGACCGATCGGGGCTCGGAGACGGCGCGTAGACCGATCGGGGCTCGGAGACGACGCGTAGACCGATCGGGGCTCGGAGACGACGCGTAGACCGATCGGGGCTTAGGAGACGACGCGTAGACCGATCGGGGCTCGAAGACGGCGCGTGGACCGATCGGGGCGTATATCCGACGCGCGCCCCGACTCGGCACGAAGTTCTGCTCTAGAGCATTGAACTTGATTGTAGAGAGGGAAAAAAAAAAAAAAAAAAAAAATTCAACTTTTTTTTGCATCGTCTCTAGTGTTGGTCGGGCGCGTAGACCGATCGGGGCTCGGAGACGGCGCGTAGACCGATCGGGGCTCGGA
>CAXFZK010000347.1:7500-10000 GCA_964007305.1 Netelia melanura
GCCCTCGCGCATTTCCGCGCCTCTTCACTGTATCTACCCGTTTCTATCACACCCCCCAACACCGGATCCCGGGACTGCGATATATTTATGTGCGACTTTATCGTCGCTAATTGAATAACCCTTTCATATCTAATGAGGCCTAGCCCCCCTTTAGCCTGCGATGTATAGAATAATCCCGTGGCGGTCGACGCTACAAGATGCAGCATATCCTTAACGACCTGACGGATACGCTGATCCAGCATCCGGAGCGTACCCTTCGCCGGCTTGTTCGCCGACAGCGAATACACAAACCGGGGAAGTACGTACGTCCGGAGGAGATCTACTTTCTGCGCCGGCTTAAGTTTAAGCCGCCCTACGTTCGCCACCGCCCCGAGAATTGTCGGGACTTCTGATCCCTTCAAAAGGCCTCTCCAGGGTCCAAACTTTACCCCCAAGTAGGCCAGCGCGTCCCCCGCCCCGAGCGCGGGGACGCTCTGGCCCAGTACTCGCAGTCCCGGGTCCCTCGCGTACCAGGTTCTGCCCCTTGCGGAGATCTCAAATGCAGCGCACTTCTCCGCAGACAGACTCATCTCGAGTCGCCCGAGGAAGCGCGCTACCATATCTAATTGCAATTGCGCTTCCTTGGCATTTCTGCCTATTAACACTATATCGTCCGCAAAGGCCAGAACCGATACGTTAGCCCCCCCTTCAGTCACTCCACGGGTTTTACTGTCGATATCGTCCAATAGCTCATCTATGGCTAAATTGAACAGCAAGGGCGACAGAGGGTCGCCCTGCTTCACCCCGCGCTTCAGTTCGATATCCACAAACCCATCACCCCCCTTAACCGACGTTCGACAACCGGAATACATGCTCTTTATTAACTTTATGATGTGGTCGGGTACTCTCTTCCTGGCTAAAGCTGGACCCAAACATGCATGTGGCACCGTGTCGAACGCCTTAGAGACGTCCAACACTGTTATTACGCCACTCTCGCCTGTTTTCATAGCGTGAAGCGCTTCATTCAGTATAATTATATTAGAACAGCATCCGCTTTCTGCAGTAAAACCTTTCTGCCGCGGATTCTGTTCTACAAAACTACGCAGGCGAGCATCTAAAATGCCAGAGAACACCCGAGCCACCATGGAGCCCATGGTGATCGGCCGCCAGTTCCCGACGTCCGCAGGGTCCTTGCCCTGTTTCGGAATTAGCGTGGTTCTGTTATTCTTCCAACACGATGGGAAGTGGCCCTCCCTCACCAGGACGGTAAAGAGCTCCGACAGGAGCTCCGCCGCCCATGGCTTAGTGAGGTGGTACTTCTTTACGCCGTCGGGACCGGGGGCCGAATCACCACGGACCCTACTTAATCTATCTTTGACTTCCCCCGGGGTTATCGGACCGAAAAACTCTATAATACTAACAGCGGCGACCGCGGCACCACCCCCGGACGCCCACGCGCCACGGGGGCCGGAAGCACCCCACAGCGCCCCGTACAGTCGCCTGATGTCCACTATCCTCGGCAGGTCTCGCTTCCCCTCGGCAAATGAGAAGTCTCCCCTCACCGCCAGATCCGCGAGCCTCTGCGGGCAGTTCTTGTACAAGTCCTGGCAGCGCGCGTAGGCGAAGCGCTTCCGCGCATCGTGGTTCGGAGGCCGCCCCTGACCACGCGCGCGTCGCCGCCCGGCCCCCTCCGCCGCCGGCTCTGCTGGTTCGAGACCAGCCCGGCGGACAGTGCCGGCAGGGCGACGCCCGGCGCCGAACCACACCTCGGGCAGCGTCCTCTCCACGAAGGCATCTAACTCCTCTCCCAGCGCACCCGGAACACCCCCACCCGCGTGACAGCACCTCTCCAGGAGGGCCCCGGCACCCGCGACGCGGGACGACCGGGGATACCCGCCGCGGCCGACCGCCCCGGACATACGTTCCTGCCATTCCAACAACGTCCCCGCATGGGGATGGCTATAGCTTGACGACCCGACGGCAGTCGCCGGCGGGTCATCCGTACCGACCAACCCGGGTTCCGCCATACCATCCCGAGCCGCTGGTGGGGACGGCGGCGGATCTGACTCGCCTCCGTCCCCCTCAACGTCACTTTCATCCCGACCAAGCACCGGCATGACATGCACCCTGACCACAGGTGGGGACGGCGGCGGGTATGATCCGCCGCCGTCCCCCCGCCGGTCCATTACCGCGCTTGCCACCCCGTCGGGAGGAGGAACATCCCTCCCCCCTCGGGGCTGGTCCACGCGGCCTCTTCCCTCTCCCCCACGCAAAACCCCTACGATCTCGGCAGGCCGCGCCCGCTCTCCCCCTTCGGGGGGAGCGAGCGCGCGCCTTCTGTCCGAAATCTGCTTACAGGTCTTTCCCGGGAAGTACCGCTGCAGCTCTTTATTTGGCTGCCTATGATTTTTATAGATTTCATTAAGAGCCCTTAGGCGTTCTATTTCCTCTGGAGTCCATACGTAAGGGCGCCTCCCTGGCAAACCCTCCCGCTGGTACTCCCTAACTCTATTTTCATTTC
>CAXFZK010000348.1:12500-15056 GCA_964007305.1 Netelia melanura
TTAGGCACGGCGGCAAGGCGGGCAAACTAGCTTCGAACGGGACCGGGCGCGATGTACACGTTCGGACTTTGCCAAATATTTGGAAAAAATTTTTTGATGTCGTTGGCGATCGTATTGAAATGGTTTCTTGCCCGAAAGACTTTCTTGACATTGTTTTTGTGAACACGAGTGTCGACAGGCTCGAGCTCATGTAGATTATTCATTGAAGTTACATGTAGACCAATCAACTTTCGGAATACCGCGACGAGAAAGTATCATAGATCAGAGATATTGCGTCGTAACATCGCGATAGAATAAAGAAAGAACTTCGGCCGTTTCAGGACAGAAAAAATGATTAAATTTCAAGTTTTCTTCGCGGCGTCTATAGTGATCGTCGGGCGCGTAGACCGATCGGGGCTTGGAGACGGCGCGTAGACCGATCGGGGCTCGGAGACGGCGCGTGGACCGATCGGGGCTTAGGAGACGACGCGTGGACCGATCGGGGCTTAGGAGACGACGCGTGGACCGATCGGGGCTTAGGAGACGACGCGTAGACCGATCGGGGCTCGAAGACGGCGCGTGGACCGATCGGGGCGTATATCCGACGCGCGCCCCGACTCGGCACGAAGTTCTGCTCTAGAGCATTGAACTTGATTGTAGAGAGGGAAAAAAAAAAAAAAAAAAAAAATTCAACTTTTTTTTGCGTCGTCTCTAGTGTTGGTCGGGCGCGTAGACCGATCGGGGCTCGGAGACGGCGCGTAGACCGATCGGGGCTCGGAGACGACGCGTAGACCGATCGGGGCTCGGAGACGACGCGTAGACCGATCGGGGCTTAGGAGACGACGCGTAGACCGATCGGGGCTCGAAGACGGCGCGTGGACCGATCGGGGCGTATATCCGACGCGCGCCCCGACTCGGCACGAAGTTCTGCTCTAGAGCATTGAACTTGATTGTAGAGAGGGAAAAAAAAAAAAAAAAAAAAAATTCAACTTTTTTTTGCATCGTCTCTAGTGTTGGTCGGGCGCGTAGACCGATCGGGGCTCGGAGACGGCGCGTAGACCGATCGGGGCTCGGAGACGACGCGTAGACCGATCGGGGCTCGGAGACGACGCGTAGACCGATCGGGGCTTAGGAGACGACGCGTAGACCGATCGGGGCTCGAAGACGGCGCGTGGACCGATCGGGGCGTATATCCGACGCGCGCCCCGACTCGGCACGAAGTTCTGCTCTAGAGCATTGAACTTGATTGTAGATGGGGAAAAAAAAAAAAAAAAAAAAAAATTCAACTTTTTTTTGCGTCGTCTCTAGTGTTGGTCGGGCGCGTAGACCGATCGGGGCTCGGAGACGGCGCGTAGACCGATCGGGGCTCGGAGACGACGCGTAGACCGATCGGGGCTCGGAGACGACGCGTAGACCGATCGGGGCTTAGGAGACGACGCGTAGACCGATCGGGGCTCGAAGACGGCGCGTGGACCGATCGGGGCGTATATCCGACGCGCGCCCCGACTCGGCACGAAGTTCTGCTCTAGAGCATTGAACTTGATTGTAGAGGGGGAAAAAAAAAAAAAAAAAAAAAATTCAACTTTTTTTTGCGTCGTCTCTAGTGTTGGTCGGGCGCGTAGACCGATCGGGGCTCGGAGACGACGCGTAGACCGATCGGGGCTTAGGAGACGACGCGTAGACCGATCGGGGCTCGAAGACGGCGCGTGGACCGATCGGGGCGTATATCCGACGCGCGCCCCGACTCGGCACGAAGTTCTGCTCTAGAGCATTGAACTTGATTGTAGAGAGGGAAAAAAAAAAAAAAAAAAAAAAATTCAACTTTTTTTTGCGTCGTCTCTAGTGTTGGTCGGGCGCGTAGACCGATCGGGGCTCGGAGACGGCGCGTAGACCGATCGGGGCTCGGAGACGACGCGTAGACCGATCGGGGCTCGGAGACGACGCGTAGACCGATCGGGGCTTAGGAGACGACGCGTAGACCGATCGGGGCTCGAAGACGGCGCGTGGACCGATCGGGGCGTATATCCGACGCGCGCCCCGACTCGGCACGAAGTTCTGCTCTAGAGCATTGAACTTGATTGTAGAGAGGGAAAAAAAAAAAAAAAAAAAAAAATTCAACTTTTTTTTGCATCGTCTCTAGTGTTGGTCGGGCGCGTAGACCGATCGGGGCTCGGAGACGGCGCGTAGACCGATCGGGGCTCGGAGACGACGCGTAGACCGATCGGGGCTCGGAGACGACGCGTAGACCGATCGGGGCTTAGGAGGCGACGCGTGGACCGATCGGGGCTTAGGAGACGACGCGTGGACCGATCGGGGCTTAGGAGACGACGCGTAGACCGATCGGGGCTTAGGAGACGACGCGTAGACCGATCGGGGCTCGAAGACGGCGCGTGGACCGATCGGGGCGTATATCCGACGCGCGCCCCGACTCGGCACGAAGTTCTGCTCTAGAGCATTGAACTTGATTGTAGAGAGGGAAAAAAAAAAAAAAAAAAAAAAATTCAACTTTTTTTTGCGTCGTCTCTAGTGTTGGTCGGGCGCGTAGACCGATCGGGGCTCGGAGACGACGCGTAGACC
>CAXFZK010000350.1:0-2500 GCA_964007305.1 Netelia melanura
GATCGGTCTACGCGTCGTCTCCGAGCCCCGATCGGTCTACGCGCCGTCTCCGAGTCCCGATCGGTCTACGCGCCCGACCAACACTAGAGACGACGCAAAAAAAAGTTGAATTTTTTTTTTTTTTTTTTTTTTTCCCTCTCTACAATCACGTTCAATGCTCCAGAGCAGAACTTCGTGCCGAGTCGGGGCGCGCGTCGGATATACGCCCCGATCGGTCCACGCGCCGTCTTCGAGCCCCGATCGGTCTACGCGTCGTCTCCTAAGCCCCGATCGGTCTACGCGTCGTCTTCGAGCCCCGATCGGTCTACGCGTCGTCTCCGAGCCCCGATCGGTCTACGCGCCGTCTCCGAGTCCCGATCGGTCTACGCGCCCGACCAACACTAGAGACGACGCAAAAAAAAGTTGAATTTTTTTTTTTTTTTTTTTTTTTCCCTCTCTACAATCAAGTTCAATGCTCTAGAGCAGAACTTCGTGCCGAGTCGGGGCGCGCGTCGGATATACGCCCCGATCGGTCCACGCGCCGTCTTCGAGCCCCGATCGGTCTACGCGTCGTCTCCTAAGCCCCGATCGGTCTACGCGTCGTCTCCGAGCCCCGATCGGTCTACGCGCCCGACCAACACTAGAGACGACGCAAAAAAAAGTTGAATTTTTTTTTTTTTTTTTTTTTTTTTTCCCTCTCTACAATCAAGTTCAATGCTCTAGAGCAGAACTTCGTGCCGAGTCGGGGCGCGCGTCGGATATACGCCCCGATCGGTCCACGCGCCGTCTTCGAGCCCCGATCGGTCTACGCGTCGTCTCCTAAGCCCCGATCGGTCTACGCGTCGTCTCCGAGCCCCGATCGGTCTACGCGTCGTCTCCGAGCCCCGATCGGTCTACGCGCCGTCTCCGAGCCCCGATTCGGTCTACGCGCCCGACCAACACTAGAGACGACGCAAAAAAAAGTTGAATTTTTTTTTTTTTTTTTTTTTTTCCCTCTCTACAATCACGTTCAATGCTCCAGAGCAGAACTTCGTGCCGAGTCGGGGCGCACGTCGGATATACGCCCCGATCGGTCCACGCGCCGTCTTCGAGCCCCGATCGGTCTACGCGTCGTCTCCTAAGCCCCGATCGGTCTACGCGTCGTCTCCGAGCCCCGATCGGTCTACGCGCCCGACCAACACTAGAGACGACGCAAAAAAAAAGTTGAATTTTTTTTTTTTTTTTTTTTTTCCCTCTCTACAATCAAGTTCAATGCTCTAGAGCAGAACTTCGTGCCGAGTCGGGGCGCGCGTCGGATATACGCCCCGATCGGTCCACGCGCCGTCTTCGAGCCCCGATCGGTCTACGCGTCGTCTCCTAAGCCCCGATCGGTCTACGCGTCGTCTCCGAGCCCCGATCGGTCTCCGCGTCGTCTCCGAGCCCCGATCGGTCTACGCGCCGTCTCCGAGCCCCGATCGGTCTACGCGCCCGACGACCACTAGAGACGACGCAAAAAAAAGTTGAATTTTTTTTTTTTTTTTTTTTTTCCCTCTCTACAATCACGTTCAATGCTCCAGAGCAGAACTTCGTGCCGAGTCGGGGCGCACGTCGGATATACGCCCCGATCGGTCCACGCGCCGTCTTCGAGCCCCGATCGGTCTACGCGTCGTCTCCTAAGCCCCGATCGGTCTACGCGTCGTCTCCGAGCCCCGATCGGTCTACGCGTCGTCTCCGAGCCCCGATCGGTCTACGCGCCGTCTCCGAGTCCCGATCGGTCTACGCGCCCGACCAACACTAGAGACGACGCAAAAAAAAAGTTGAATTTTTTTTTTTTTTTTTTTTTTTCCCTCTCTACAATCACGTTCAATGCTCCAGAGCAGAACTTCGTGCCGAGTCGGGGCGCACGTCGGATATACGCCCCGATCGGTCCACGCGCCGTCTTCGAGCCCCGATCGGTCTACGCGTCGTCTCCTAAGCCCCGATCGGTCTACGCGTCGTCTCCGAGCCCCGATCGGTCTACGCGCCCGACCAACACTAGAGACGACGCAAAAAAAAGTTGAATTTTTTTTTTTTTTTTTTTTTTCCCTCTCTACAATCAAGTTCAATGCTCTAGAGCAGAACTTCGTGCCGAGTCGGGGCGCGCGTCGGATATACGCCCCGATCGGTCCACGCGCCGTCTTCGAGCCCCGATCGGTCTACGCGTCGTCTCCTAAGCCCCGATCGGTCTACGCGTCGTCTCCGAGCCCCGATCGGTCTACGCGCCCGACCAACACTAGAGACGACGCAAAAAAAAGTTGAATTTTTTTTTTTTTTTTTTTTTTCCCTCTCTACAATCAAGTTCAATGCTCTAGAGCAGAACTTCGTGCCGAGTCGGGGCGCGCGTCGGATATACGCCCCGATCGGTCCACGCGCCGTCTTCGAGCCCCGATCGGTCTACGCGTCGTCTCCGAGCCCCGATCGGTCTACGCGCCCGACCAACACTAGAGACGACGCAAAAAAAAGTTGAATTTTTTTTTTTTTTTTTTTTCCCTCTCTACAATCA
>CAXFZK010000350.1:12500-22500 GCA_964007305.1 Netelia melanura
GGTATTGGGGAGAGCCGAGAAGAGGTAAAAGCCGGTATACAGGTACTGACTAAGAAGTCGGCGGAGCAGCCGCAGACACTAACGTACGCAGCTGCGACGGTAACTGGACACGGAACATCGCACCACCCGCTTGCGGAGGTCAGAGGACCGGACGGGAGGAAGGTCGGTATCGACGGTGGGAGAGTCTTCTACATACAGCCAAAAGAAGAGGCAGCTGGGAAGTATAAGACGTCACAGGAAGTGGAGAAGGCGGTAAAGCAAGCAGTAGAACCGGGAGAGTTCGACATGAAAGTGACGAGGATGAGGACGACAATGAGGGCGATTGGAGTGCAGCTGCAGGTGGAGTCCGTGGACATGGCCAAGCTGAAGGTATCGAAGGCGCTCGAGGAGAAAGGATTGGAGGTAAAGGAGCATACGAGGGTGGAACCGCGGGTGATGATAGTGGGGGTGCCAGTGGAGATCACCGAGAAGGAGCTGCCAGCACTCATAAACGAGGCGAACTTCAAGGAGGAACGCCCGGTGGCTATGAAGGTCATATACCGGTACAAGCCGAAGAGCGGCTCACCTGTCACGAGTCTGGTAGTCGAAACCAGCCCCGAGGGAAGAATACGATTGATGGGAAGGGCACGCCTATTCGTGGGGTTCTCGGCGTGTCACGTAGAGGACCACGTAATGATAATGCAGTGCTACAAGTGCCTGGGATTTGCGCACAAGGCGGCAAACTGCCCGCGGAAAGAGCCAGTGTGCGCAAACTGTGCAAAGGAGCACTGGACCAGGGAGTGCAACGGGGAAGCAAAGAAGGAGTGCGTTAACTGCACGATAGAGAGACGGGGAAACAACGGACATTCAGCGCTCGACCAGAAGGTGTGTCCAGCGCTGAAAGCTAGAATACAGAGCAAAATACGGAGCACCAACTACGCACCATGATGGAGGGTCACGGTTTAAATAACACCCAGACAGGGAGTTGCATCCTGCCGGGGCCAACCGAGGCGTCTAACACCGGCCGCCGTTACCATCGAGGCGATAACCAAAACAACAATGCTCAAAGTGCCTCCACGGAGCCACCACCCACCGACAACCCCTTAAACAATAACGTTAATTCGGGCGGTGTCACTATACCGCACGTCGGTGGGAATAATTATAATAATAATAGTAGTAATATCAGCAGTAGCAGTAGTAGAATCTATGGACACTATAGGCCGGCAGGAACAGGGATCGTCGCGGCATCCAATCGGACGGTCGGGGTTAGTGGTACGCGAGTGCACGGGAACGGATCGGTCGAGGGCATGGTGCTGTGCCCATACTGTGGGAAGGGTTTCAAAAACCTGAGGGCGGCTGGTGTCCACAGAGCGAGCCAGCACCCGGTTGAAAACAATGAGCTCATAGTGACGGAGAGAACAAAAGCTCGATGGAACCCGGAACACGTACGAATGCTAGCGACAACGGAAGCAAAGGCACAGGCAGGGACAAGGCACATGAACCAGTATCTCTACGAGAATGCAGGAACTGGGCGTAGCACTGAAGCAATAAAGAAACAGCGACAAAAGCAGGAGTACAGGCTCATGGTCGAAAACATACGAGGCAGATGGGAGGGTGACCATCAGCAAGAACAAAGAGAGGTGAACAGTCCCCAGCAAGGAAACGCGGCCGAGGGTAATAGTAGTGCGGTGGTCGGGCAGGAACAAGTTTCATGTGCTCGAGAAGATGGATCGGAAGAACCGGAGGGAGGGAGCGGACAACGCCAGATAAGGGAGTGTATGGAAAGAGACAGAAGGGCATTGGTGGTGGAAGGAATGCTTGGAAAGGGAATCAGGCACCTGATCAGAGCAATTGACAATGCGCTAAGGGAGGCAAGTCCTGACCAGGAACTGGAAAGGTGGATAGAAGAGGCATGTGGGACCACGGTACAGGGGGGAAGGCGGCCCAGGATAGTGAGGGAAGAGGAAGAATGTGTACTATCGAAGAGGAAACAGCGGAAGCGTGACTACACGGACCTTCAAAGGCTATGGAGAAAGAACATGGCGAAAGCAGCGGGAAAGGTTTTGGATGGCGACACAGGAAATGGACCGCACCCGACATTAACGGAACAGGAAAGATTCTGGAGACCGCTGCTCGAACAGTGCAAACAAATGGGGGCGAAAAAGGCAAGAGCACCGCAAACAACATACGCAGAGATAGAGAATCCCATTACAATAGAGGAAGTAGTCAAGAGTAAGCCAGATAGCAGAACAGCGGCGGGTCCAGATGGGTTGAAAGCGGCATTATGGCTCCGAGAAGTGCCGGATAGTATAAAAGCGATAGTTTTCCGTATATTCCAGATGACGGGTAGAGTACCACCAGCATGGAGGAACAGTCGGACTATCTTGATCCCGAAGGAGCAAGGGACACTGGACCCCGCCAAATACCGACCAATATCGATAGCATCGATCATCCTGCGTCACTACCATAGGGTGCTGTCAAACCGCTTAATGGACCTCCCACTGCTGGATCACAGGCAGAGGGCGTTCATCAAGGCGGATGGAATAGCCGATAATGTATTTGTGCTTGCAACGGCCATAGCGGACGCGAGGGCAAGGCTGAGAGAGATGCATATGGCGACGATTGATGTTAAGAAAGCATTCGACACAGTATCGCACGAGGCCATTGAGAGGGTGATGACGGAGAAAGGCCTGCCGCGAGGGTTCGTGACGTATGTAATGAACCTATACAGGACCTCCGGCACGGTGATTGAAGTGGACGGGGAGGCGTCGCGGCCGATCCTTCCAGGACAGGGGGTAAGGCAGGGAGACCCACTGTCATCCTTTCTCTTCAATCTCATAATGGACGAAGTGATAACAAGTGTGCCAGAGGAGTATGGATATCGCCTTGAATTGGAAAACATAAATGTACTAGCCTTTGCCGACGACTTGGTAGTGATGGCGGGCTCTCAGGAAGGCCTACAGGTAGTCCTACAGAAGGTCGTAGCGAGCCTGGCTGACAAAGGACTAGAGCCGATGCCTAGTAAGTGCCGTGCCCTGTCGCTCGTACCATCGGGAAAGGACAAGAAGATAAAGGCACTTACAGAGCCCCGCTTTAGAGTCGGGGGGATGTGCATTACGCAACTTGGGGTGGAGGACACGTGGATGCACCTAGGCGTTAACATGGGCGTAAAGGGGCCGACGAAACTAAGTGTGGAGATAGAGGAATATCTAGAGAAAATTACAAGAGCGCCGTTGAAACCGCAACAAAGACTGACTCTGCTCAGAACATTCTTGATTCCCCGATTTACACACAGGTTAGTGTTCGGAAGAGCAACGCATGGGATGCTTAGACGGGTAGACAAGGCAGTAAGAAAGAGTGTGCGCACCTGGCTGTTCCTACCAAAGGACGTACCCATTGCCTTCATCCACGCGAGAATAGCTGAGGGCGGACTAGGAATTACATCGTTCGAGTCGAGCATACCTGAACTGGTCTGCAAGAGGCTACAAGGCATGCGGAAGTCAACGTTCCAACCGGCCAGGGTGATTCCGTGCCATGAGTGGGGCAGGTCGCGACTGCGATGGGCGAGCATGGCCAAGGTAAGAAATGATGATTGGGCCAGAAGGCTGTATCAATCAACTGACGGCCATGAAATAAGGGAAGCCAGAGGGTCGCAACTGTCAACAACATGGGTAAATGACCCGTTTGTAATAGTGCCAGCCAGAGAATTCGTGCAAAACGTGAGGACGAGAATAAATGCACTCCCATCAAGGATGCGCACGTCCAGGGGCCAAAGGAGGGCGATGCTACAGGTGATGTGCAGAGCCGCGTGTGGGGAAGAGGAAACAACAGCCCACATCATCCAAAGGTGTGTGAGAACCCATGGAGGCAGAGTGAAGCGCCATGATGCCGTAGCCAACAAGACAGCCGAGCTTCTAGCGAACTATGGTCATAGGGTGGAAAGGGAGAGGAGTTACAGAACGCGCGAAGGAGTCAGGAAGCCGGATATCATTGTGTCAAAAGACGGAAGAGCAACTATTCTGGATGTGCAAATTGTGTCAGGGGGACCCCCCCTGGCCGAACTGCACCAGGCCAAGAGGAGGAAATACGCCGAGAACGATGATCTGCTGGAGCAGGTAGCAACTCGCTTTGGAGTGACCCGGGAGAACCTGGCAGTGTCGACAATAACAATAACATGGAGAGGGATATGGTGTAAGGAATCGGAGAACATCTTAAGGAAGCTGGGAATCCCCCCGATGAGGATGAGGGGACTAACAACGCGAGTTCTGCAGGGTTCCCACACCAACTTCAACAGGTTTAATGGAATGACGACGGTTAGGGGGAATGGGAGGAGACCGTGGCAGTCGACCCAGGGGGGGGCGGAGTTGAGGTCACGTTCAAGGATAAGAAGCGCAGGCAGAGCCGAAATGAACCTAAACCGACGGACTCCGACACCCACAGGTGTGCATGGGCACAGGGGAACCCGAAATGGGGGGGGGGAAGGGATGGCAATTAAGGATACAAGGAGCTGGCAACCTCAGAGCAATGAGCTGGGCAACGGAGAAGGATGGAGGAAGCTGGAAAGGGTGTGGAATACACGTGACCACAAAACGGCCTGTAACTCGAAAAGGGGGGGTCGGGGCGAGGTTCCTTTCAAGGACACAAAATGCGGGCAGGACCAGAAGGATCGAACACCAGCAGGAATCGACACCGGCCGATGCGCAGGGAGCGGGGGGGACGCGATGAAACCGACAAGAGCAGGCCGTTTGGAGGACGACGATAGCAGGAGGTACAGAAGGATGAGAGGGCATTAGGTTCGGTCGAACGGGGCAGGAAGTAAGGAGCTGGAAGGAAGGAAGAGGATGAGAGGGGAAAGGAACGAATCCGTCTACCGTTAGGCCGAGGGCTGGCCGCCGACGAATGCAGAAGCAATGAGCTGGGCAACGGAGAAGGATGGAGGAAGCTGGAAAGGGTGTGGAATACACGTGACTACAAAACGGCCTGTAACTCGAAAAGGGGGGGTCGGGGCGAGGTTCCTTTCAAGGACACAAAATGCGGACAGGACCAGAAGGATCGAACACCAGCAGGAATCGACACCGGCCGATGCGCAGGGAGCGGGGGGGACGCGATGAAACCGACAAGAGCAGGCCGTTTGGAGGACGACGATAGCAGGAGGTACAGAAGGATGAGAAGGCATTAGGGGCGGTCGAACGGGGCAGGAAGTAAGGAGCTGGAAAGGAAGGAAGAGGATGAGAGGGGAAAGGAACGAATCCGTCTACCGTTAGGCCGAGGGCTGGCCGCCGACGAATGCAGAGGCAATGAGCTGGGCAAAGGAGAAGGATGGAGGAGGCTGGAAAGGGTATGAATACACGAGACTACAAAACGGCCTGTAACTCGGAAAAGGGGGGTCGGGGCGAGGTTCTTTTCAAGGACCCAAAATGCGAGCAGGACCAGAAGGACCAAACACCGGCCGGAAGCGACACCGTCCGATGCGCAGGGAGCGGGGGCGACGCGATGAAACCGACAAAAGCATGCCGCTCGGAAGAAGACGGTGGCTGGAGGTTATAGTGAAACTGCTGATTATCTTTTCGTTTTATTTTTATTTTTCTGTTCTTGAGTTTAAGGCGGTACAAGGGTAATCGCTACCTTATTTGTACGGTTGTAACCCTACCTATGGGGCTCATAGGAAATAAATACACAAATAGCCAAATGCCTCGTCATCTAATTAGTGACGCGCATGAATGGATTAACGAGATTCCCTCTGTCCCTATCTACTCTCCCCCGAGGTGTTGCCACCTTGTCGTGGTGGGGGGGCTCCGTGTTCCGATCCGTCGGGCCGGGCGGCCCATGCCTGCAGCTTGCCTGCAGGGGTGGGCCGTCCGGCCCGGCGGGGAGGTTCCAGCTAAGAGCAACACACAAGCCCGGGGGTGCGCGCGCTCCCTGCGGCGCCCTCGGACCGTCCCCCTTCGGTACCTCTGGCGAATGCGGCGAGGGTACAGCGGGAAACCTGGGAGGCTCCCTCGGATGGGGGGCTGGCACGCCCAGGGGCCGCGTGGTAGTACCGGGGCCCGACTCGGGAGTCGCTACCCGGGTGGGCTGCCCCGTGGCAACACGTGTAAAAAGCCCGTGTCGCCCCCGCAGGACCTGGCAGCTCCAGGACGCTGACCTGCGGGGGGGCCGGGTGTTGTCTCCGCCGAGGCCACGCCGCAGCAAGCCGGGGGTACGGAGGAGGGGGAGTTCCGGTCTGGGGGTCGTTAATGGGGGTGTTCGGGCCTCTGGGTCGGGTGTCCGAGACGGTGGCTCTGGTGGCGCTTCGCGGGCCTTGCCCGAAGGGACAGGGTCCGCGGGTCTCTGCTGGGGTAAACGTCTGGGGTTTTTGGGGGGGCTTTGAGGATGAGTGAGGAGTGTCGAGCTGGGGATTCTCGGGAAAAGCCCCACGTTATTATGAATCATGTCCGGATCAAATAATGTCAAAAAGGTGCCTAAGGACAAAGGGCTTTCAGCGGCCCAAACAACGGAAGGCGAGGTGGTTGGCGGAGGGGGCGGCTCGGCCGCTCCGGACGCTGCGTGCTCAGTAATGTTCGATCAGGGTGTTTCGAGAAGCGCTCCTTCCACACCGGGCTCGAAGAGAAAGGCGATAGCGCCCTTGAAGAACGACCCGCCAAGGTCGCCGTTGGAGTCGTCAGGCTCTGTGGTGTGTCCTGGGCCGAGGAGCTTCAAGCGTGCCAGCAAGGGGAAGAGGAGGGCTCTTGATCGGGACCAAGCGGGGGATCGCTCCACGGGGATGGACGGATTATCCGATGCGGATGTCTCCGACAGCGTGACCGAGGCTAGTTTCGCGGTGCCTCCGCGTCGGCGCTCGCTTGATGGGTCTGGGGAGGTTGCGGCTGGCGGTCAGCAAGGGGGATCGGAACGAGAGGGAGCCTGGCAGGTGCAGGTCTCCAAAAATCGGAAGAAGAAGAAGAAGGTCTCCAAGGGTAGGCCGTCCATTTCGGCAGCGAGTTCCCGGGCGCCTTCGCCCGCTAACCGGGGGGGAATCGCGGCTGGATTTGCTGTCCCGGTGATCCCGAAGGAGGGCTTCGCCGTCCCGGCTGCGGCGTTTGGGCAGGAGGGGCCTCCGAGGCAGGCAACATCGGCGGAGGTGATGGCGCGGGCTGAGCTCCTTGCGGGTGAGGTCAGGGCCATGATGACGGACCCGGTCAACAAGATCGGGAAGTCGGTGGCATCCGTCTTGGAGGAAAAGTTGGCCGGGACTATGTCCCTTCTGGTCGCAACGACCGGGCGGGCCGAGCGTCTCTCGGGCGAATGCGCCGGGTTGCGCACGGCACAAACGCTAGTTGTGCGCCAGCTGGCGAACAGGAGAGTCGATGCTGGGAGGGGTCCGGTTCCGCCTGCTGCCCCCGTGGCTACGGGGTCCGGTCCTCCGGTGTCATACGCTGCGGCGGTTGGTGCCCTTGCGAGGCCTACGCTGCGGCCGGAGGAGGTGCAAAATCTCCTTCCCCCCCGTCGTACTGGGCCGCGGGCCCCACGCGTCCCAACGAATGCGGTCTTGATTAGAGCGACGGAGGGGGTAATGGCGCCGACGGAAGTGAAGGAGCGCCTGAAGGGGCTTGTCAATCCCGGGGAGTCCTCGGTCTGCGTGAGGGGGCTTAGGATTGTTCCGGCTGGGGTCCTGGTGGAGACTCAAACCGAGGCGGAGCTGGAGTTCTTCCGAACTAACGAGGCCATCCGTCAGGGGGGCCTGACCGTCACGGCGCCCGAGGGTCCGCGGCGGAGAATTGGGGTGTTTTCGGTCCCCAAGAGCGAGGAGGATGAGGCGGTTATGACCGCCCTCCGGGCGCAGGCTCTCCCTGCGACGAGTGAGGGCGATTTCCGCGCGGCTGTCAGGCTCGTGCGGAAGATAGACGTGAGGTGGACGCCCAACCGCGAGGCCCACTGGGTCCTAGAGGTCGAGCCCGATGCCGCGACCGCCTTGGTCGCGAAGGGGCGCGTCCTTCTGGGATGGAACTCGTGCGTAGTGAGGGACTTCGTCGAGGCTGACCGGTGCTTCAAGTGCCTGCGCCTCGGCCACTCTTCCTCATTCTGCCGCCAGCGGTCGTTCACGTGCGACTGGTGCGCTGGGAGCGGGCATACTGCGGCGGAGTGCCCGGCACGGGACAGGCCTCCCTGCTGCGTTAACTGCAGGGGGGCTGGCCTGGCGGCTGGCCATAGGGCGATGGATGGCGTGTGCCCGCTCTACCGGGCCGCGCTGGACCGGGAAAAGGCGGCAGTGGCTCGGGAGCGGGCCCGCCCTGGACCGCCGGCAGGTGCAGCCACACAGCCCAGCAATGGCTAGCCAGCCTCCTCTTCACGGGGTGGATGGCGTGCGGGGAGACGTGGAACTCGGTGAGTTTCGTGTCCTTCAGTTGAACTGCCGGCGGTCCAAAGGAGTTATGGCTGAGCTCGGGCAGGTCCTCGTCGAGGACCGCTACGATGCCGCCCTGCTCCAAGAACCCTACCTACGGGCAGGGGGGCATGTGGCGGGGCTCCCGGCGTGGATGCGGGTTTTTCCGAGTGGCGACGGTAAATCTGCCGTTGTCCTCGCCAACGGAACGCTGGACGCGACGGTGGTCGCTGTCCCAGGTCCGACGGGGGGTGGGGGCGTGACGGTCTGGGTGCGCGGCGTTCACGGTACTCTGTACCTCAGCTCTGTGTACTGCCGGTACGGCGAGCCTCTCGACAGCTATCTTTACTACTTGGAGTGGGTTTGGACCCAGCTGCGGGGGGCTCCCGTGCTGGCGGGCATGGATGCGAACGCCGTGTCCCACCTGTGGCACTCCAAGAACCGCTTGCGGCGCCAACAGAGCGCCGTGAGGGGCGAGGAGTTTGAGGCCTTCATCGTTGCTCGCGACGTGGAGGTCTTGAACGAGCCGTCCCCGGAGTTCACGTTCGACGGGCCTGCGGGCAGGTCGGACATTGACGTGACTTTGGGGAGGGGTATTGGCCGGGTGTACCGGGTCGGGTGGGAGATACTGCCAGATCTGGTGCACTCGGACCACAACGCGATTTGCGTCACCCTTCTCCGGAGGGATGGCGGTGCCGACCTTCCGCAGCTTGCTCGCAGGTGGCGGACCGTCGGTGTGGACTGGGGGGGCTATGGCGTCGCCCTGGCTCAAGCTGCTGGTGCTCTGGACGGCGACGCGTTGGTGAGGGATGGGCCGGTGGCCCTGGCTGAGGGGATCACGTCCCTGATACAGGGTGTGAACGATACTCGGCTGGGGGCTGCAGGCACGGAGCCACGGAGAAGATCTCGCTGGTGGTGTCGGGAGCTCACCTCGGCGAGAAGACTCGCGAGGCGGGCTCGGGTAGCTGTGCAGCAAGCAAGGCGGAGGGGTGAACCGGCGGAGGTCAGGGAGGGGCTCCGTGTCGCCTATCGTGAGCAGTACCGGAGCTTCCACCGCCTGGTCCTCGGGAAGAAGGAGGCGAACTGGAGAGAGTTTGTCGGGACGGTGGGCAACGTCGACCCCTGGGGAGACGTTTATCGCATCCTTCGGGGCCGGCGAGGTCCGGTGGATATTGGTGGGGTGAAAGTCGGGGAGGCGCTCGCTACCTCTTGGGAGGAGAGCGCTAGGGCGCTGCTCGGGCGGTTCTTTCCGCGGCTCCCTGAGCGAGAGCGGCGTGCCGAGGCTGACCACCCGGTGCCTGATCCCCCGGCCGCAGTTACGCTGGAGGAGCTGAAAGCCGCATTGAGGAAGATGAAGGGGGGGAGCGCACCCGGGCCTGACGGGATAACCGTCGCGATGGTCTGCGCCCTTGTGAAGTACGTCCCAGACCTGACCCTGGCCATGTACAACGGATGCTTGCTAGCTGGGGTGTTTCCACCCCAGTGGAAGTATGCCCGCGTCGTGGCCATTCTGAAGGGTCCCGGGAAGCCGCCCGACGAGGCTGGGTCATACCGACCGATCAGCCTCCTCTCGGCCCTGGGCAAACTGTTGGAGAAGGTGCTCGTGCGTAGGTTGGAGTCGAGAGCGGTTCACTCCCTCTCGGATCGACAGTTTGGCTT
>CAXFZK010000351.1:0-10379 GCA_964007305.1 Netelia melanura
TTTATCAATTTCCCTATTTTTTGCTTACGTCAAGCGCAATAGCACGGGATTGGGAAGAGAAGAGTATTTTGTATGAAATTGAATTAAGAATAATTCCAAGAAATTATGTAACAAAAATATAACTACTATTTATTTAACGATATACAAAAGTTCTGTTGAAATTTAAAGTGATTTCTGTTTGACATTTCGAGCGCGGTTTACAGTAGTTGCCTTACTTGGATATGAAGTTGTTGTTGTTGTATTGTTGTTGAATCGTTGTCGGATCGTTGTTGGTTGGTGTCGATTGATGAAATTGTTGTTGTGTTTGTTCTGTTGTTGTATGTTCAGTTGTTGTTGAAGTGTACTGAATTTACTGACTAACTATAATAGTGTTTTACAATAAGAGGAGTTATTGATAATCAGAGTCAGAAAGAAATGAATACGAAAACTAGATATGGAGATACTGATTGCTGACTCTGTTGACTGGCTGGAGAAGACTGACTAAAAGTTATTCTCTATTGAAAGACAGCGATGTTCTAACAGATTTGGAAGTGCTTATAGTAGGGAGGTTCGCATTCTTATTCGTTAAAATTCTTAACATCTATGAAAGGATCATTACTATGATTGGAGGGTTGAGAATTCGGAGGGATGCTAAGATCGTGGGTGGAAGGGATATGTTTTTCTGGGAAAGTAAATGTTATGTAAAACATAAATAAAAGAATCGGATTACGTCGACGGTCAATAGCCATATGGTTCGTGTTCATCTTATCCTAAAAAACACATAAATTTACGGTCCCTTTTCTCGATGCAAAAAGGGCCTCTCGATAAACATAAGAAATCGACGGGGTACAGCCATGTGGCCCCGCTAGCACTTATCTCGGAAAGCGATAAAATTACGGTCGCTTTCCTGACGGGAAAATCAACTCTCAAAAATATATATGTGCCTAAGAATAATGAAAAGAAAAATTAAACTACATCTACGCGGATGTTACACCCCCACACTTAGTCGATTGTCAGAGGGCGAAGCGCGGTTGACAATTGATCTCGGTAGAGATGGAAATCGTTACATTACATTGATTTCGTTATGTATAAATGAAATGAATTTTGAAATAAAATTAACAGAATAGTTATAATCGTAAGTTTCGTGTATGTATATAAGAGAAAGAAAATCGACTTACTCGCAAAAATTTAAGAAAGGAAACTAGGTTTAGGTGATTGAACGGAGTGAAGGGTAGAATGAGGGTACAACTCTTGACAACCAGCTTGTTCGGTGGAGTTCTTCAGATTCGCCTCTGGCTCTGGAGCTGAAGGTTGATCGTTGTGAATTTGTTCCAATCCAGTTTCTACATCCTTTTCCCTTGGTCGCTTGGCCAAATGGATCAAAAGATGCGTCATAGAATCCCATATGGCGCCGAGCAGATATATGGACCATCCGTAGACCGTATGAAGAGCATATCCATGGATCATGGTGTCAACTACGAGTTTTACACCTCGAATGATAAGAACGATGCCGATGATACCAGCACTAGCCGTTCCAAATTGCACGAATCGTCCCCACGTATGATTCCAGGTTGATTCAGCAAGGTGCTGTAGAGATTTCTCATCCAATAGATTGAGGAATCGTTCCCCTTGATTGATTGTGTGTTCACCACTAATGCCTCGTACTATATTATTTAGCACAGCTGGTTTTTCCACGGGGAACATGATGTGTTCTCGTAGTTTTTCGATGTCTTCTTTAGTGTAGATCCCACTGGATGCTAAGGATGCTGGATTTATGTAACACCACGTAGGCTTAGTCATTGGTTTCATCGTTGCTGGTGCTATGGCTTCGACTGGGGTAGGCGTGAATCTATACCACGCATCTCCAAAAAGATAATACGGTGGAAGAAGAGCGTTGCAAGTTGTTTGTGTCCCCTTTTTGGATAGGATATGAGTTCGTGGAGTGAGGAAAAAGGTTTCATTTCCGCGAGTGACTGGTAACTGGTTGTAACATTCGGTTAGTCTAAGTAACGTTACTTCTACAGGTATACATTTTATTATATGTACTACTTCGCCGGCTAACGCTGCCATATAACCGGGCCCCTTCATTAATCTATACGCAAATTCGTCAGGAGCCTGTGTTGCAAGAGACAAACTATTTTGCAAAATTTGACGTTCCCTGTTACATTGTTGGACTAGTATATCGTGATACAGAGATTTCATTTGTTGTCTGATGTGTCGTTCCACATATATAAATTTCGAATTGACGTAAGCGAATATATCTAAATTGGCAATGGGCACTTTTCCTTTGATAGCAAATGAATTAGAGCTGGTTGTTTCGAATATAAATAATTTAGGGTGTTCTGTGCTGATGATAGTGTAACCACAGATTTTATCCATTTCTCCACTTCTAAGTGCGAAAGTCACATCTCCTGAGGTTACTGAATAAATACTTCGGGGTACTCCTGATTCGGTTTCCATGATTTTATCGGCTATACCAGTATAAAGAATTCCGTAACGGTCAAATCCGCAATTTTTGCGCGGTCTTGTATTCCAGAAGGTATGTCCACCGTCAGGATCTTCGCAGGTAGCTTCTAACAATGGGCAAATGGTGCCAGATCGTAAGTGTATACGGTTAGAATCTAGACTTATTTGAGCGGAATAACTTCGTAAAGATATTTTAACCGTGCCTTGCACTATTACGTTATCCCATGTTCCGTATGGGTCAGAATACGATGCGCCACTACAATGGCCGTCATCCTTCATATTACCAGCTAGTGTAAGACTGCTTGTGGCTGTTCGATTGACCTTAATTCCCGTTATTATAACATGTCCAATACGAGTCGATCCATATTTATGCATCTCTTGGCAAGCTTCACGACTCACGGTTTCAAGATATTCCGTTTGACCATTATTAACAATCGAGACGTGAGAATGCATACCACAATAATAAATTATCCGTAGTATCTCGATTTTACATTGAATGACTTGGGTTTCGGTATATTCGTTTAATTGAAGTAGTTGTATGAATTGTTTAGTTACTTCTACATTAGGAATGGGAATACTACACTCGTCGACATCGAGTAAAGATAGGGTAGTTATATTGGTTGCGCTTGATCCACAGTCGTAACCCACCATGGAAAAAACGGGATGAATTATGCATAGAATCCATATTAAACGGCAGACTGCCATTTGCCTTCTGTAAAAGGAAATTAATATTAGAATATTGTTAAAATTATGTATATATATATGTATGTGTATACATTTATAATTATTTTTAAAAATCGGAATCTTCGTTCGCTTCCCTTTTGCATTTCCGTTTTGGTTTGTTCGCGCTTTCCGAGCTGATGTGCGAAGTTCGCAAACGATTTTCATGAACAATGCGGGTAGCCTTGTTATATTGAATTTTCACATTGCCCTTGTTCAATTTTTCTATGACCTTGTGTGGTCCTGAATATTGATCTCCCAGTTTACCGGGTTTCGTTCCCTTAAGGAGATAAACATAATCGCCGATCTTGAAATTTCGAGGATTCGCGTTTTTGTCATAATATTTTTTTGATCGATGCTTTGAGTTGACAAGATTCTCATAAGCGAGACTACGAATACCGTTTATTCGAGTTATTAAATCTATTAAATAACCTTGGTAAGTTGGCAATTGATCACACTCACGTAGAGGTTCGCTTGAGGGTGTCCTGGCTACTTTGGATACTTTTCCTGGATACTTTTTAATTCGAAAACGTTTCGCTATCCGTTGCATCAGGCTGCTCAAAAAATTACTGCCTTGATCTGTTAACATTGCCTTTGGTGCTCCGAACACGCAAATAAAACGCTTAATAAATGCGTCCGCAATAGTTGTTGCTAAAGCATTCGGCAAAGCGATTGCTAGACAATATTTAGACAGTTGGTCCTGAATGGTAAGTATATACTCGTTCTTGCTTGTCGTAGGTTTCATTGGCCCTACTATATCTAATGAAATTTTTTCAAACACTGTACCTGGGGTGTCAGTTATTATCATTGGTTGCTTGGTTTTGACACGAACTAGTTTCTTTATTTGGCAGTCTAAGCACTGTTGAATGCGCCTCTGAACATCTGCTTTAAGATTCTCCCAATAATACTCGCGTTTGATTCGATTATAAGTTTTGGAAACCCCTTTATGGCCTCCTATCGGAGCTTTATGTAGTTCGTAAAATACCATATCTCGATTTTCAAGTGGTACATACTTCAATGTCCCTGAACAGATGAGGATTTTAATCTTACAGTCCTTAAACGTGGTTTTGAGAAGATTCATAACTTCTTCCCACATCAAATTCTCAATGTGAGTATTTTGAGCAATGCTAAATGATGCGAGTTGGTGGCTTTCGCAGATTTCCTTCAATTGTTCGAAGGTTTGGTGTATATTCGCGGTTAATACTGTCAACGATTCTTCTTCTTCACCGCGTATTACCAGAGCAATATGAAATTTTTTTCGAAGCTTGAATGTGTGTGCCTTACCAACAGTTAAATTTTTCCAGACGGGTAATTTTCCTACGTCATTTAATTTCTGAGATCCGATGTCACATGGTTGTCCAAGAGAGTTGACAAAATAGACCAAGTTGTCATTTCGAAAATGAAGGAATTCCTTAGTACTGACGATATTTGATAGTTTGAATTGGGACGTTGTAATTTGGTTTTCGGGTATTTCCCCATTATCCGACAGCTGTGAATCATCGTCGCTTATATCTGTATTTTGTGATTCGCCTGAGCTAGAGTAAGTGTCAGATTTCTGTGGACCTTGAGTTGTCGAATCCCTACGGGCGTTTGCTATATCCTTCGTGCTTGAATGGATTTCTCTGTTGAGTACCGATTGATTCGGATCGATTTCGCGAATGGCTGCTTCTACTTCATCGTCACTACTTTCTTCATAATTGACCCGTTGGCGTGCCCGTCGTTTATACCTACTAGGTTCGCGACGAATTTCGGTGTGTACCGTACTTGTTTTCTGTGCTTCTGCTTCACTATCACTAGTTTCCGCTAATTGTCGAGCTAAGTCTTGTAACTCGTCTTCGTGTGTTTTTTGTTGTTGTGCACGCGTCACTACATTCACATGCTCTGAGGATTCTACAGGGTTCCGCGATAAAGCATCAGCGTTTACATTTAACTTCCCTGGTTTGTAAACTACATCATAGTCGTATTCGGAAAGTTTGAGGCGCCATTTTAATACCCGAGTGTTCGCATCTTTCGCGGTTTTGAACCAAACTAATGGCTTGTGGTCAGTGACAAGTGTGAATCTCCTACCGTAGATATACGGCCGAAAAGCCTTCACGCTATGGATTATTGCCATTGCTTCTTTCTCGTAGGTATCGTAACGGAGTGGAGCACCTCGCAATACACATGATGTATATGCAATCGGCTTATCCTTACCGATTTCCCCTTGTGATAAAACTCCACCTAAGGCGAAGCCTGAGGCATCCGTTGTTATTATGAACGGTTTATCGAAATCAGGATACTGAAGTATTGGAGCCGTGCATAATTTGTTTTTTAAAATATCAAAAGCTTTCTGCGTCTCGGTATCCCATGTAAAGTCCATATCATTCTCTAAAAGTCGAGTCAGTGGTTTCGCAATTTTTGAGAAATCCTTGATACATCTACGATAATACCCTGTCAAACCTAAAAATTGACGAATATTTTTAGCTGTTTTCGGAACCGGAAATTTTTCCACTGCTATTAATTTTTTTGGATCAGGTTTTAAGCCCTCCTTGCTGATTGTGTGGCCAAGATAATTCACTTCCGGCCGGAGAAATTCACACTTATCCGGCTGAAGCTTGAGTTTAGCAGCGCGCAATCGATTCATTAACTCATTAATCTTTGATTCATGCTCTGCAAGAGTTTTCGCGTAAATTACGATATCATCAAGGTATACAAAGAGGGATACCCCTTGCAGTCCACTAAGTACAATATCCATAAGGCGTTGGAATGTAGCTGGCGCATTTTTTAACCCAAATGGCATCCGCGAAAATTCATAATGTCCGTGGGGCGTAGAGAATGCTGTTTTATGTTTATCCTTTGAATCCATTTCGATCTGGTGGAAACCAGATGCTAGATCGAAAACTGAAAAGTAATTCGCGTTACCTAGTTGATCCAAAATATCAACGATACTGGGTAGCGGATACGAATCACCGATAGTTTTCTCATTAAGCGCTCGGAAATCTATAACCATTCTCCACCGTTTGTTGCCGTTTGAATCAGGCTTTTTGGGCACTATCCACACAGGACTATTGCTTGGAGATTCTGATGGGTTTATTACCCCTGTATCTAATAATTCTGTTACTTGACGCTGAACTTCACCCTTTAGGATCTGTGGATAACTATATTGTTTCGCACTGACAGGCTGTTCATCAATGGTTGGGATTCTGTGTTTTAGAACATGGGTGGCTTCTAATTTTTCGCCAGGTATATGGAATCGATCTGCATATGACTCGATTATTTTGTACACATGATTCAATTCCTCGTTTCCAAGATGATCTAACCGCAAGAGACTCTTTATCGCCTCGATGCGTTCCGAATTGTATTCGATCTTGACTGATTTGGAAATGGTAAAGTTTGGAATTGTGATCGGACTTGGATCGGAATTCGGGATTGAATTTGGGTTGAATTTAGAAGTTGAATTAGCATTGGATTTAGAGGTTGCATTAGCATTGGATGTAGAATTTGAATTAGGATTGGATTTAGAAATTGAATGAGGATTGGATTTAGAAAATGAATTAGCATTGGATTTAGAAATTGAATTAGGATTGGATTTAGAAATTGAATGAGCATTGGATTTAGAACATGAATTAGCATTGGATTTAGAAATTGAATTATCCTGATTCACATTGAATACGTCTTGGCCGTGGCATCTTTCGCCTACATGCCGTTGAATATTTAATTCAGTCGCCTTTTCTTTTTCTTGATTTTTGCTCCGATTCTGATCAAGATTTAAATTTGGATTTTGATTTTCATCTGACTCAAGGTCGAAATCTTGTAATGGTAACGTTGGGACTTGAACCCGCAAATTATCATTCGTGGTATTGAAAACCTTAATAAACGCCTTTCCATTTCGGTTAGTTACAAGGCAATCCCCGCCATAAAGTCCTTTGTGCAACGTTAAAGGAGGTATAAAACCCTCTTTTACGTCTATATTTTGAACGTTTACTTTAAAAACGGCCTCTGATCGAGCCGGAATATCGATTACTTCGACCGCTGCAGGTGGTTTTTCGAAAGAATACGATTTTTCACCGAATTCTAGACTTTCTGTTTCGAAATTTATGTTTGCTTTTGCTGCAAAGAAAAACTGTGAGCCTAAAAGACCTGAGTAGGGCAGCAACATTTCATCGGGGATTATGTGAAATAGAGTTGTAACCCCGAATACATTTATCTGAACGGTGCCGAGTGTGAAAATAGGAAGTTCTGAAATTCCTCTTAATTCTACAATTTCCTTTTCGTCAATGCCCAAAAGATTCTGACTGAATTTATTTTTGATCAGATTGGGAACAGCACCTGAATCGAGCAACATTACCAATTTTTCGTCATCTGAATTTTTTCCAATGCAGATGGATGGCAATGTACTGAATGTTTCAGGATCGATTACGAACACAGGAAATCGCCTGACTTGCTCGCCTCGGTTACTACGTTCACCGGACGCTCTTGAGTCGTAGGGGGTCCTCTCCGTGCGTCCGCTCGGGAAGTCCCCTGATCGTTTCCCTGATTCGTTCGTGTGTTATTGAATTTTCGTTTGCGACAATCTTCAATATTATGACCAATGTTTTTACAATATCGGCACTGCTTTTGCTCGCCCATTTTTGGAGCTGCGTTTAAATTTCCGTTACACCTATCAGCTGTGTGACCGGATTGTCGACATAACTGACACTGTACACTTAAATTCTTAAATCTCGATATCGTGGAACATTGATTGGCAGAATGGCCAGTCAGGTTACACAATTGGCATGTTGTTTTTATTTTATTTGGATTCAAATTGCAGTTTTTTGCTGTGTGATTGCCTTTTCCGCATAATTGACACATCACGGAGGTTTGTGAATTTGAATTCTTATAACATCTATCCGCGGTGTGGCCCTGTTTTTTACAAGTTTGACAGTGAATATTCTTGAGTCTACATGAGTCGGCGGTATGATTATTTTTCGCGCATATAGTGCATGTGTTGACGGGTTCAACGTGGGTTTTTTTATGTCGATTTTCAGTCGAACCTGAGCGCAATTGTCGTTGTGCTATAATTTTTCTTTCGGTTTTAATCGCGTTGTCAACTGCGTCCTCGATTGTGGCGCAAAAAGGGAGTCGCTGCTCTATTTCGGGCTTCAGTCCGTTTAGAAAAGATGTCAAGCAGCACTCTTTTAGCGATGTCTGGAATTCTTCATTATTCGCGCCGTCTCCAGATAACTTACGTGTTTCGAGAATTTCTTTGGCCTTTTTCTTTATTTTCGCGGCGAAGGCTATAGTATTTTCAGTTTCCTTTTGAAAAATGGATCCGAGTTCCCCCATTAATTGCATCTCAGACTTATTTGGTGAATATATTCTCTTTAGAAATGTTATGAAATCTGAGAGTTTTTCGAATTTATTCCCGTGAATCGAGTCCCTAACCTCGCCTTTCAGTTTATTGCGAATTAGCTTGACTAGGTTTTTCTCCGCTTCTTTGGGAAGCATCTCTAATGCATCTTCGCAACCTATTACGAAATCGGATAACGGCACAGATTTGCCATCAAATTCTGGAACGCATTCCATCGCGTCCTTAAGTGATACTAATTGATTCGTACCGAGAGTCGCCATTTCGTTGACCTTTTGAAATTTCTGGCTCTCTTGTTTTATTTTCAAAGTTTTTATCGACGAATTCCTCGAAAAGTCAAGTCCTGGCAATAAAATTGAACTAGAGCTTCTTAAAGAATATGAGGTATCGTCGTTTTGTTGACTAACATCGTGATCCAAGGAACTTGCTTCTAGTGAAGATTCGCTATCATGATCGTGTTCCTTTGACATCGATCTTTTTAAAATAATAACTTATTCGAATACCTTTGATACGAATTGAAAACGACCAATCAGAAATCACCAAATTTAATTTGTTTCATTTGAAATCATTGAAAAGAGAAAAAGAAAAGTTTTTTTATTGATAGTAGAATTATTCTTGAAATAGAAATAATACTCTTCTTTAAGGATCCCGGACGAGCCCCCAAAAATTATTATGTGACATCCAGAGTGAATGTACATAAATATTTATCAATTTCCCTATTTTTTGCCTACGCCAAGCGCAATAGCACGGGATTGGGAAGAGAAGAGTATTTTGTATGAAATTGAATTAAGAATAATTCCAAGAAATTATGTAACAAAAATATAACTACTATTTATTTAACGATATACAAAAGTTCTGTTGAAATTTAAAGTGATTTCTGTTTGACATTTCGAGCGCGGTTTACAGTAGTTGCCTTACTTGGATATGAAGTTGTTGTTGTTGTATTGTTGTTGAATCGTTGTCGGATCGTTGTTGGTTGGTGTCGATTGATGAAATTGTTGTTGTGTTTGTTCTGTTGTTGTATGTTCAGTTGTTGTTGAAGTGTACTGAATTTACTGACTAACTATAATAGTGTTTTACAATAAGAGGAGTTATTGATAATCAGAGTCAGAAAGAAATGAATACGAAAACTAGATATGGAGATACTGATTGCTGACTCTGTTGACTGGCTGGAGAAGACTGACTAAAAGTTATTCTCTATTGAAAGACAGCGATGTTCTAACAGATTTGGAAGTGCTTATAGTAGGGAGGTTCGCATTCTTATTCGTTAAAATTCTTAACATCTATGAAAGGATCATTACTATGATTGGAGGGTTGAGAATTCGGAGGGATGCTAAGATCGTGGGTGGAAGGGATATGTTTTTCTGGGAAAGTAAATGTTATGTAAAACATAAATAAAAGAATCGGATTACGTCGACGGTCAATAGCCATATGGTTCGTGTTCATCTTATCCTAAAAAACACATAAATTTACGGTCCCTTTTCTCGATGCAAAAAGGGCCTCTCGATAAACATAAGAAATCGACGGGGTACAGCCATGTGGCCCCGCTAGCACTTATCTCGGAAAGCGATAAAATTACGGTCGCTTTCCTGACGGGAAAATCAACTCTCAAAAATATATATGTGCCTAAGAATAATGAAAAGAAAAATTAAACTACATCTACGCGGATGTTACACTCTGCCTCTGCCTCTGCCGCTGCCTCTGCTCTGCCTCTGGCACTGCCTCTGCCGCTGCCTCTGCCGCTGCCTCTGTTCTGCCTCAGGCTCTTCCTCTGACTCTGCCTTTGCCCCTGCCTCTGCCTCTGCCTCTGCCTCTGCCTCTGCCTCTGCCTCCGTCTCTGTTTCAGTCTATGTCTCTGTCTCTGTCTCTGTCTCTGCCTCTGCCTCTG
>CAXFZK010000352.1:0-15765 GCA_964007305.1 Netelia melanura
CTCGCACTCCACGACAAGCCTGAGAATAAGACGATGAGAGAGACAGAGAAAGATAGTCTCTTCCCGTCGTGCTTCTTTATTTCCCTTAAAGAAAGAAGAAGAGTGGGGGTTCGGGAGGGAGAGAGGGGGTAGCGACAGGTGCCGAGAGAGAGTCGTCCACGTGGGTTCTCTCCACTTCTCAAAGGAACTTGGGCGCGCGCCCGTTCACAATCTTCCCCCTCTACTTCTCTCTCTCTCTCTCTCTCTCTCTCTCTTTTGCGAAGAAGTAAAAAAGGAGAGGCTGGGAGAAGAAGAGAATGAAGAAGAAGGAACGAGACGGGTGAAGAAAACTGCCGATCGGCTTCCTTGTGGCAAAGAACGGCGAGGGCTCGCTCCCTTTCGTTCTCCTTCTGCCAACAAATATCTCCTCCTCTTGCTCTCTTTCTCTCTCTCTGGCTCCCTCCTTCTCTCTCTCTCTCTGTCTCTCTCGTTATTCGTACGTATATATGGGTTTTATATGGCTATGGGCGCTATACGCACATGAGACGCGATCTTCTCGCGAGCGTTAGAGCGAGGGAGAGAGAACGACCCGCTCCCTCTGTGGGACTCACGCAGGGCCCGCGTCGCGGGCCTCGGCAGTCACTGCCGCGGGAGTGGGGCGAGAAGACGAGAGCGCTCGAACAAGAGGAAGAAGAGGACGAGGAGGAGGGCGAAGAAGAAGAAGTAGAAGAAGAAGAAGATGAAGAAGAAGAAGGGGTAGGGCTACCCATTCGGTAGCAAATACTGCTGGTATAACCCGTCGCAAGGTCAAGATCAGTCGGTTAATCCCATCCAGTCAGCCGAGGGCCTTGCACCTTGCACGACGAACGATCGACACCGACGGTCTCGTGCTGCACGCATTAATCAAAAATCTTTTCGTACATCGCAGTCCTACACGTTCGTTTAATTTTAATCGTGCTTCCCCGTTATGTCATCTCGATATATCTGAAGGACGTACGAAAAATCGCGGTACGAATCTGAATAAAATTGTATCTCCGTTCTGTTTCGCCGGTAGCCGATCCGTGAATGGACCAGTACCAAGTTTGATCAGAAATCTTGAAAAAAAAAAAAAAATTTATCGTGCGATAAATTTTGTCATTCGTCGATATCGAACGTGCTCGAGCAAACCAATTCCCGGATAGAAATTTTGGGGTGGAAAGTAACGAGAGTTCGCGTCGATGGTGAAAAATTGATCGGTGGCTCTTCAAAAAGTCATCGATTTGAAGAGCCACGATATTCTGTTATGGAAACGTGCGTTCTCATACCGAGAGAATTTTCACTTGTGCTCAAACCGAACGAATTACGAACCAATTGTAAAAATAATGTATACAAGAACGATGGCAACTCGGTCGTCGGTGACGTACGGATATCCGTGTGGTCCAATGTCTTCATACCCGCTGGAACACTCATATATCCGTTTCAGGGATCGATCAGATTCGACAAGATCGATCTTTACTCACTCCTCGATGACAATGACGTGAGTATGATCGATGAGAACACACATTTTTCTCTTCTTCCTCTTCATATTATATCACGAATGGTCGCTAATTATTAATAACAAAATATTTCACGATTAATAAAGTCGATCGTATCGACGACCTGTCGAAGATAACTGTTAGAGCGTAGGCGTCGTTGGAATCGTGAAAATTAAGAGAAACAAAAAAACAACAATATACACGACGTTTCGCTCGAGCAGTAAACACTCGAGGATCGAAGAGGCTGTCTCTCCTTATAAGTTGAACTCGTATACACGCCACACATTAGCCTCGTGGACTAACTTCTCTCCCAATCCCCTACCCCCTTGCTACGTCTCCTCTTCTCTCTTTCTCTCTCGTGGGCGAATCTCATTAAACGATCCACTTACAGATTAGGCGAGAATACGGTTGCTACGACGAGGTCTCATTCTCCAACTACAATCTCAACAAGCGCCAGTGCAATTGGATAAGATTCCTGCGTATTGTACAGACGTACAACGAGCAAGTCAATCTTATCGGTACGAAGGTGAAGGGTGAGTATCGCGAAAAGTAATTTAACTCGATCATCCACCTTTGATTATATCGTAATATAATGAACAATTTTATCTCGAGATATTCACGTACGATTTATCGTCGCTCCGACGTTCTTCTTCTTGCTAAAGCATTACCGATTTTTTTGTTTTGTATTCCAGGCGAGCCAATATTCGAGGTGATAAAGGATATTCAGCCTGACACCGAGCTCGTCGCTTGGTTTCTACCTGCGACGCATCAAGATTTCGTCTTCTTGTCGCGCGACGTGTGCTCGCGATCGGCGATTTATCGATGCACCATCGATTCGATTCTTGCCGGTAAGTCAGGTTGAATGAAAAGAAAACGTTAAATAATTCTGTCATGATTTTTTTGATAAATTGCAATACGTTCAACGAGTTGATAGTTTAATTCGACGCCTTTCGATCAAATTTATTCGATCTTTCGAATAACGAATCGTTAAAATGAAATTGTTGCAAAATCGATAGATTAATCTAATCTCGATGAAAAGACAGTGTTTACTCTCTTCTACGTGAGATTTTGAATTAATTTTGAACATAACAGTAAAAAATTAATTCCGAAACTATCCTTTCTCGCGCAATTTACGAATTCGACTCGTAAGAAAAAAAATTGTCTCGGAAGCTTGCACACTTCGTCTTCGTCCGAGCGTTCGTCGCTTCGCGAATTTTGGCTTCTTTTTTTTTACTTCGTATTTTCGCCCCCCGGTGCCCGCCACAAAACTGATGCACACACGCGTTCCCTCCTTCCTCCTCTTCTTCTCCTTCTTCTTCTTCTTCTTCTTCTTCACCGGTCTTCCCCTTTTTGCTCGCCCTCTTCTCCCGCCGTCCAACAAAACTTATTCTCTCGTTTCACCCATGCGCTCTCTCGTCTCGCTCCTCGCTCGTTTCTTTCTCTCGTTTCTTCTGGCATCTCTGGAAACGCTTCTTCACGTATGGGAATAGGGAGAAGGCTTAAAGATGCACGAGCGCAGTAGCAAACGGGGAAAGGGAGCGCAACTAAGGACCGTCTAGCGGAGCGGCAAATCCACACATCCATTGTACTGTCTTTTATTCCTCTCCTTCGGGAAAAGGGGACGAGAGAGAAAGAGCGAGAGAAGGAAGGGACACACGACGACGAGGACGCCGACGACCATACACACATTTGAATCGCCATGAGCTCGGTCACTTGATCTGGCCGACAAAAATTCCGCCTCTCCCGTATTTGCATTTCAGATTTGTAGGTAGCCTTATCTCTCGTTCTCTTTCTGCCTATCTCTTTTTCTCTCTTTCTCGCACACTCGCCCTTTTCCGTCCTTATTTCGCCCCTTTCTTACGCTCGTTTCGTATCTTTGTTTTCACATTTTTTCCCCTTTCTCGCTCATTTTTTTTATATTATTTTCGATTGCGCCGCGATTGTCCTCGGTGGCGGCGCGAGTGAAGTCTCGGTGAAACAGCGAGGGCGAGAGAGATAGGAAGAGATGGGAATTACGAATTCACGTGTCCGGAGGAGAAGCGCGACCACCCTTGGAAAACTTTTTGATTTTTTCTCAACTTTCTCCCTGTCTCGCTCTTCGAGTTCCTCTCCACCTTCTCTCCTCCTTATTTGATCTCATACATTTTTTCATCCTCCGAATTGATTTTCAATTTTTCAACCCCGCTTCGCCCACCCCTCGATAAATACAAAATTACAACGCTCAATTGAAAAATATATCCGCTTATCGTTAAAAACAAATCACAATTTTCACGAATCATTTTTAATAATCGCACGAATAACGATTTTCTTACACTCAAAAAAAAACAACAACAAATTCTTTTTTCTCATGTCGACAGAATCGCCCCTCGATCTCTCGATGACGTTGCTCTCGCATCGCCCGTCCTCGATAACGCCAAGCTCGTTCTACGAGATCGACGAGTACGAGTCGACCTCGGAGGAGAGCTCGTCGTCGACGTTGTCCTTGGTTGGGGATCATCTCGATTGCAGCATCCTGACGACGATAAAACGTGGCGAACGCGTTCTTCTACCCTGCGAAGTTTGTGGAAAATCGTTCGATCGGCCCTCGCTGCTGAAACGACACATGAGGACTCACACGGGTACGTAATGTTTCACGCATAAAGTTCATCGCCATCGTGCTATATTTATCTGTCTAATCATACATATATCTATATACACGTGTGAAAAATAAGAATCTCATGTCGTCTTACGCGTTGTGTATAATCCAAGAACTCGTAATAACGCGAGAGAAGCGGCTCTCGCTTACATCCCGGACGTTAATGGCTCTTATGCAGGACCGTTGCGGGCTGAGGTTCGCGAGGGAAGTAAAAAAAAATGCGTGCTTGAAAAATGGGGTAAAAACGCGAGTAACCCAAGCGAGAGAGTCGTTAAAGAAGATGGAACGGGGAAGAGCCAAGGGAAGAGCGATGGAGAGGGAGAGAGGGAGAGGGATGAAATTCCAGGTTCCAGCTGGGTTCTCTCTTCTGGCGTGTCGATTGTTCTTTTATACGCGTGTGTTCATAAGAGTTGCCGTACTTTGCACGAAAATGATCCACGTCGTCACGCGATACGGGAGTCGATCGATTCGAGAAACGAGAGAGATAAAAAAAGTTCTCTCATCGTGCACTCGCCCGGACGAATTTGTACCTACTCGTATTGAAAATGCAAATTTGTTTACAATTTTTAATCACCGTCGGATCGTTTATTTATCGCTCGCTTAATTCTTATCTATAATATTATCTTTCGTTGCAGTTTTAACGAAGAGTCGAAAATTTACATATTTAATTGAAGTAAATCAAATCGTTTTAATAAAACGATCGTGTCGATAAGCGTGATAAATAATTTCATTTCGAAGTATAACGAGAGAAATCGCGATTTCTGCTGGTACGAGGGGGGAAGTATCGAGGTGCGGATCTCGTGGAAACGAGCGAATCGATTGTGGCGATCCAGATGATGTTATTTTTATATTGATTTTCTTTCGTTTTTTTTTGTTCTCTTGTTTTTAATATCGAAGGAGAGAAACCGCACGTCTGCATGGTCTGCAACAAGGGTTTCTCAACCTCGAGCTCGCTCAATACGCACAAGCGTATCCACAGCGGAGAAAAGCCCCATCAGTGTCTCGTATGCGGCAAAAAATTCACCGCATCGTCCAATCTTTACTATCATCGAATGACGCATATCAAGGTGAGTCTTGAAAAAAATATTAGAATTATTTATATATTATTTTCATAATAATTCCTAGTCAGGAAACTAAACTGATGGGAGTGATCGTACGAGAATTTCTCGAAGTATCTTTCACTCGAGAATCTCTCGAAGTATCTTTGACTAGAAAATCTCTCTAAGAATTTTTCATTCAAGAATCTCTCGAAGTATCTTTCACTCGAAAATCTCTCGAAGTATCTTCCACTCGAGAATCTCTCGAAGTATCTTTGACTAGAAAATCTCTCTAAGAATTTTTCATTCAAGAATCTCTCGAAGTATCTTTCACTCGAAAATCTCTCGAAGTATCTTTGACTCGAGAATCTCTCGAAGTATCTTTCACCCAAGAATCTCTCAAAGTATCTTTCACTCGATAATCTCCCGGTCGTCTAAAAAAAAAAATTAACGATTCCTCCCATCTACATCCTTGTTTCTTAGGCCTCGATATCGAACTCGTACACTCGAACGATAATATTATTTACGATGCACCGCGTCCTCACAGCAAAATACACTTTACGATTACATTTTAACGTCCTCCTCCTTACTTCCCCCTCCCCTCCCTCTTCTCCCTTACCCCTTTTTGTTTTCCATCGAAAAAAGCATCCCCCAAGCGACACGCGGTGCATAACATTCCCCAACGCGAACAACGCCATTCAGGAAACAGAATTTCTTGTTCAATGGAATTTATGTATTGGGAGATGTAAATATTATAATGTATATAAAATGTGCATAAGGCCAGGCCGAGGCTATATGCGCTCGAGTATCGTAGCGAGAGCTCGAGGACGTTTTATACACAAGCTCAACATCCTACTGACCGCGCGCATCGCCCAGGTTTATTGCCCGTGTGCAAGTTTTTTTCGCGCTCTTTCATTTATTGCTTTTGCCTAGATTATGTTCCGCGTAAGCCCGGTAGAAACCTTACTATATACATATATACGTGGATAAATGCATAAGCTCGTATGTACACACACACACATACACACATATATATATATATATATACAGAAACGCAACGAAAAATCCGCAGAGCCAGTATGTATAAAACGTCGAGAGCATATAGCTGGAAAGAAGTTCGAGAGAGAGAGAGAGAGATGGTGAGACGGCGAGAAGGAGAGTACGGAGAGGGCCGGAAAGTTTTTATTTATCGGAGAACGGAAACTGCATGAGTTTCTCTAATCCTTCGAAGTAATGATATCTCGGCGGAGCCATATAGGCTGGCTGTGGCTCCTCTCTTGCCATCAGCTACTGTAATTGGCCCATTACTTGCTACCGCTTGGAATGCAATCCAATTAGAGAGACAGAGAACGTATGTACCCTGAGGCTGTTCTTCGTTGCCACCGCACCGCTTTTATACCATATATATATAGATATATATATGTACGCTCTCTTCTCTCTCTCTCTCCTCTCTCATATATATATATATATATATATATGTATATATATATGAAGTGTCTATATGTATGCTCGGGACTCGTTGTATATGCTACCTGCGAGCGAGGTTTCACTTATGCGTACGCCCGTCCGGCCACGCCACGTTCGGTCCACCATGCACACACAAGTCCTTCGCAGCATCTCTTGCAGCTCCTCCTTCGAGTTTGCTGAAACGTTCGGTCATCCAGAGGAAAAGAGGGAGAGAGAAATAGAGAGGGGCACATGCACTCTCGCAAACGATAAATTCGACGAATTTAATCTTTTCTTTTTAGGGGAAAATGTAAAAAAGAGAAGAAGAAAAACAAATTTCAGGGACGATTCGGATAAAGCAAAATTATGATCTCGATTCTCGTCGTCGCAATTGTTCTCGCGCAATTTCTGAAATCAGCGTGCCGGAGACGACGGTAACATTCGTTTTTTTTTCTTTAATTTTCAAGAAAAAAAGGACGAATTTTTTTTGATAGATTAAGTATAATCGGTGCGTATTATCCCAAGGTCATCGCGGCGATACTTCTCGCGAGTATACGTGTCTCCTCCTGAAAAGCTGTATTTATGGGATTTATCTATAGGCCGAAGCTGGATCGGGATGAACGCACCCGGTGCATGCGTGTACGCATCTCCGCATCTTCTGCTTGCGTCGAGCACGGCAGGTAGCGTGAGCGACCTGCCCTGCCTCCATGGACTCACGATCCTATCGGCAGGTGCATCTCCTCTGGATTATACGTGTGTATATATACTATACATATCGGTGTAGGCGATATAGGCACAGGCTTTTACGGTCCACATTATAACGAGAGCGCGCGCGACTTCACTCGTTCGTACACCGGTTTTAGTTTAGCGCTCGACTACGTTATATATACATATCCGTCGATGTACCTATATATATATATATACATAGAGAGAGAGAGAGACAGAGAGATGTATAGGGATGAGAATCGAGTCGTGCTCGGTTTGCCCTCGAGCAATCGGCAATTCATTATCGTCATTGCGAACTAAGCAGAATCGCCATTTCGTTACAAATTACATCTTCGTCGTCGTCGTCATCGATCGTACGATAGCAAAACTTTAATCCAGCTGGACATCGAGAAAAAAAAAACACACAAAACAAAATTGTTCGAATTATCGAGAATAATCCGAACGAGCGCGAACTACATCCCTTTTTTTTGTTTTGTAAATTGACGAATACGCGTTTCGATTTATTTCAGGAAAAACCACACAAATGTTCCCAATGCTCGAAATCATTTCCCACCCCTGGCGATCTCAAGAGTCACATGTACGTGCACAACGGCCTCTGGCCATTTCGTTGTCACATCTGCAGTCGAGGATTCAGCAAACCGACCAATCTCAAGAATCACATGCTGCTGCATCTTGGAAGATGCTCGAACAAGAAATTCATCAAGTCGCTGCCCGATTTGTGACACGTCGAAATCTCCGTCGTTTGGGAAACGATTATTATTATTATTATTATTATTATTTTCTTTTTCTTTTCTTTTCGTTTGCGTTACATTAAAAATATATATAAACATTATCTAGGGAACTCGACTCTGAAGATTTCTCGCGAGTAAACGGTCGTACCAGAGGAAACTGCGTGGTTTCCTCTGGTACGTTGAGGGGGAGAGGGGGAGGGGGGCGATTAATACACTACGATATAAGAAATCGATATAATTTGTTTTATTAAATATTAGAATTATTAAGAATTCATGTGCCAGATCCCACGACAATACTCGATAATACGTTATTTTTTAGAGTTCTATCAAGTCAGCGTCGTAACAATGTTTTTCTTTTTTTAGTAGGTTTTTGTGTCGTTCGTGTTTCGTGTCCGTGTACGTTTTTTTTTTTTTTTGTAATTTCGTGTTTCTTGATCTTCATTTCTTTGTTCTAGTGGACGTGTGAGTGCTTACAATTACGTAATGAATTTGTCTTTTTTTTTTTTTTTTTTTTTCATTTTTTTTCTTCTTCTTTTCTCTTCTATTGCATTTCTTTCTTTATCGTGACGCATAATGTCACGTTTTTCAATTACTATATAATACAGCATTCGAATGAAATTTTATACATGAACGGCGATACTCTCACAGACACATCGACGTTCAATGTCCCTAAAATAATTAAACCTCTCACGTTAACACTTCACGTTCGTCGTAATAATTCTTCACGTCCGGAACTTTTGTTAAAATACGCGCTAAATTATTCGCGTCAATTGAATGATTGTTAAGTGTATATTATTCACCGACGTACGAATATTCGTCAAAAATTATTTTGTTTTTTTTCTTCTTTCTCAAGTCATGCAATACTACACTAGTGTCGAAAATGCGGATAAAACGAGAAAGTGCGATTGAACGAACAAAAATATAGATCGCAAGTTCGCTGGGGGAAATATTGCCATAGTGTGTCGTTTATGTGTGCGTGTGTGAAATGAAGAAACGAGAATGAAAGGTCAAAATATATATATATTTATATATATATATCTATATATCTATATATATATATATTTTGATTTCTGTAAAGATTCTATTAAACGGAACACAATTTGGAGATATTTAGATTGCGTTTCATTTCTGTTTCGTATAGAGACGATGTTTTCCCTCCTTCTTGCTTCCCTCTTTCACCCACGTTTAAAATACTACGTGATCGTCATCATCATCTTGTTTTATCACGTCCGAGCTTTTCCACTCGTTAAATGTCAGCACCGCCGCTTCCAAGTCCGGCTTTAGAATCGGCTGGCACTTGTTTGAGAAAACAATCGTCGAGAAATTGTGCCATCGAGAGATAAAGATGACCCTTGACACCTGCCAGACTGTGACTAACGTCTGGATAAACCTGGATAAGACGAGAAACGTGAAAACGAAAGGTGAGTGATTTCTAGACGCGAGATTAATCCTACGTTTTATTAAGAAATGAATTAATACGTGAAAGAATTTAAACGATTTTCGTACCTGTTGTCGAAAAAGTATTCCTTTCTTGGCGAGATGACGAGCGAGAGCCATGGATTGTTGAAATTGGACATTGTCGTCAGCCGTACCTTGCACCAGATAGAACATTTTATTGCGCAGGTGCTCGATTTTCTTATAAACATCCGACTCGTCGTATCCCTTGTAATTCGACGTTACATTCGGCAATCCCATGTAACGCTCGGCGTATGCGGAATCTACGAACAATCGTAACGTACAATTTACTTAATTAATCGATTCTAAAAACGAGCCTTGAATAATCCCAATCGCAATAATTTACAACGAATTAATCTTCAATTATTCGCAACAAAAAAATGCTCGATTTACCATAAAGCTTCCACGATATTATCGGGGCAACGCTGATGCCGCATTGAAATACATCCTGACCGGGTTTCGCGAGTGCGAGAACAGCAGCAAAACCACCGTAACTCCAGCCCCAAACAGCGACCCGTCGCTTATCGACGAAATGAAGCGAGTCCCGAAGATATTCGGTAACTTCGAGCTGATCGTCTACCTCGACCGTTCCCAATTGGTAATAAACCTCGTACAACATTTTATATCCTTGTCCACCGCTGCCACGACCATCGATCTGCGCCACTATGACGTTCTTTTGACTCGCGAGATAAGTGTTCCAATCGATTTTAAACATGTCGGTAACGAGTTGAGAGCCGGGTCCGCCGTAAACTTGTACGACCATAGGATAACGCGTTATCTCGTCCTCTCGTAGACCCGGCGGAAGATGAAGTCTCACTTGTGCGTTGTAACCGCCGCTTATTTGCACGGGAAATGTTTTGATCTGTGGAAGCGCTATTTTCGCTATTCTCTCCTAAAAGAAACAAATATTATCGTTATTTACGATTAATTATTAATTCTCGATTTTTATTTATAACGAAAATAAAACTCACTCGAAGCAGAGTATTATTTTGCAGCAGAGTAATGAATCGTGGTGTCGGTATATCGGTCTTGTACAATGAAACCGTCGGTACTCCTGGACCAAGGCACTCGAGCACAAAGTACTCGAGGCTAGGTGAGAAATGCGCACTGTGATATTGGCAAGTCTCGATGACCTCTGTAAAATAATTTCAATTTCATTGAAACAAAAAGCTCAATAAGAAACGACGCGGAACACACACACATACACACCGTTAAATATTTCCTCACGCACATTGTACGGGACGACAATATATTCATATTTATATGTATACATAATTAGCATATGCATGAACCATTCGCCATCGAAACGACCAAGATTTTTCGCAACGCCCTCGAAAATTTGGCAAAGCCAAGTTTGAAAATTGGCAAAGTTGCGAATATTTCTGAGAGAGGTAGGAAAAATCTAGGTGGGTCAGTGGATAATGTTTGCGCGTATGTACAATTTTATATACAGTAAATATATATATATATATATATATTTACATATGTATATGTATATATATATTTACATGAATAAAATATTTTTTTCTCATGCCGTTTATCGTGGAAGATCCGAGCAAATACACAGACAATTAAACATCGACGTACGTGTATATAAATAAATTTTGATTTTTCGTCGATTCGACATAAATATATATACAATAATGTTTAATAAAAATATAACAGTCGACAGATATTGTTCTAATAATGCGTCCTAAACATCGAAATATTCATTAAAAATACATAGACGTACATATATGTGTATATACATATATATATAAATATAAATATAAATATAAATATAAATATAAACAATACATATACACCGATAATCGAGGGTGCTGTACAACTCGCGGGTGACCTCATTAATATCGTCGATAACGAAAGAGAAAGAAACAAGAGAGAAAAATGGAGAAAAAAAGAAACATGAACCCAAGCATAATAAATATCGACCGATGGCCTCGGTCAATAATAATTTCGAGGCAAAAGCCACTCTCGTTTCTCACCTCGGGGTGAATATATCTTCGTGCGAAAAATTCGTAACGATCCAACGCGAATGAATAATTTTATTAACAACCGCGCGATAATGAAGAAACGAAAATCCTTTCCTCGTAATTTCGCATCGTCGACTCGACGATCGAACGAATCGATCGAGGTAATTATTATTTATTGCAAAAAAAAAAAAAATTAACAATAACAAAAAAAAAACACGTCACTTCGTTATCTAATCCTAAACGGATAATATCGATACGATCTATCGATTATGGTGCTCGAGCGTACATGCGAAAGTAAATGAAAGCGACGGTAATGAAAAAAAAAAAGAAAAAAAAAAAAAAATGAAAAAAAAAACTCGAAACGAAGGAACAAAATTTGAAATGTGGAGTGACCGTACTGGCAGATGTGATGTATTCGTTGGTGTCCGTCTCGTTTGATAATCCATGGTAAGGTTCCGTTAATGCAACATTAACGTCGCTCGTTGTATCTGTGAATTTTTCATGGGCAGATAGTGACATTATGTGTAGCATTGTTATATATATATATATATAAATATATAAGCGAATGACAGCTGTATCGTGTGAATGTATTTTGTGTGTATTTACATCGAGAAATTTCTTTTTTCGAGCGTCACAATTCTTCCTTGCCTTGTTTTTTTTTTTTTATATCGTTGAATCATCGAGATAAGGATCGAAACGTAGTGTATAGATTTGGAAAGAAAATGAAAAATAAAGAAAAAATAAATGTAGTAAGACAGTGAGGATAAAAGAAAACATCGCTCGTCTAACAAAAGCGCCATTTTTTCCCTCCTTGCCAAATCAGTATCACTTAGCAATCCCATAAATCAGTCAGTCGCACGCTTATTACACACACACACACACACACACACACGCACGCACGAGAGCTTCATCAAATACAAAAAATATATATATATACATAAATATACACACACACACACACACACACACACATATATATGTATATATAATTATTTATTTATAAATAAATTTGTAAATAAATAAATATATATAATAAATAAATGAATAAATAAATAAATAAATAAATATATTTATTTATTTATTATATGTATCTGCATGTATATATATATGTATATATGCAGAGCCGTATGTATATATGTATATTATATATGTATATAACTAATAAACAGTGAGGCAAAAGAATGTTAGTCAATATAAATAGACACGATATCGTAACTAACAGAAATTTGTTTTTTTTTTTTAAATTTTATACCGTTCTCTACCTGATTGATATACGTGTGTATGTGGACGACAGGAGAAGACTTGGCGGCATCGTCAATACTCTCTCTCTCGCGTGATTAAGCGAGAGCGATAGAGCGAGAGAGCGATAGACAGGAGGAGACAATATGGGCTTGATATCGCAAAGAATCGAAGCTCTCTCGACTGTGAGGATTCGGGGGAAGATATGCCGCAGCAACGGAGCACGTGGCTTGCACTTCCCACAGTTATCGATAAAGCCCAGCTGTCAAGAAATTGCCTCTACGATAAAATTACGTGATCGTTTATTTTATTTATTTTGTAATTATTTCGTTTTTTTTCTGTTTTTTTTTTTTTTTTTTTTTTTTTTTCGTACGACGGATAAGACGATCCTCGCGAAGAAACGGGATTAATATAACATTTAAATACCGCTACAAACTGTCGACTCACGGATCTTTGGATTATTTAGTTTTTGATTATACAAACGAATCGATCGTTTCTAGAAAATTAATGACAAAACGAACGATGAAAACGACGTTTGTTTTAAGCACGATCCGTTTCACCGAATTCGTCGAAAAACTACGCTCTAAAATCCACAAAAAAGAAAACGATGAATCGTATTTCATGCAATTTTGTTTCGTAGTGAAAAATTTGTATACCGTTGCAGTTCGATGCACTTTTCTAGGAAAATACTTAAAAAAAAAAAAGGAGAAAAATCAAACACAAAAATCAATTCAAACTCGCTATACGGTGATATTTCGTGGTGAAAATCGTTACGAGTCCTAGCTACGAGTGTACTCGGTGCGTGTGTATGTTAATAAGGGTGTGGGTGTGTGCGTGTGTGTGTCAGACAAAGAAAGAAAGAAATAGAGAAAGACGAAAGAAGAGAGAGAGAGAGAGAGAGAGAATACTCGATAATACAAAGTTTGTAATAGTAATATACTTGGCAACGAGCAAAATCATCGTCATTATATATATCGAATAATAATAATAATAATAATACAATACGTAATATTACAAGAACTCTGTCCACGAGAAGGTAATTGATAACGATTTCTATTACGCAATAGTCACAGCTACCGTGTTCGTGTGAGCAGGAAAATAACTTTTGTTTAGGCATCGATATCTATATGTAGAGAGGGTGGGGGGGCGAACAAAAATGGGATAGATATGTAGCTAAGAGCGAGGATAGAGCAAATATATAAATATACGAATTGACGAATACTTATGTATTCGCATTAATTTTATTATATATAGGCATATATATCTATATATATATATATATATACACATATATATCTATATATACATATATATGTATATATGTATATATATATATATATATATGCAGCTAGATGTACTCACTTGCGGCCGGTTTGCTTTTGGCCTTATCCTTTTTACCGGTAGCAGAGTCGACGATACGCTGATCCTTGTTGACGGCATTGTCAACGTCGGCCTCGTACTGCTTGCTCCAATCGTTCTTGTCGGTCCAGCTGCTGTATCGATTAACACTACCGGAGTGTAGATCCGTCTCGCTATCCGAGAGCGCGTAACGACCCTCGGCCTTGGCCGCCGTTGTACAAGTGATGCAAATAGCCGGATGCAAGGACGTACCCACTTCCGGTAAGATCGAACTCACCCGATAGAGATGTCGCTGTCCCGGTCTCAGAGGTGGTATACCGATGAAGTAGCTTGTTACGTGAAATAACAATAAAAATCGTTAATTATGTATTATTAAATCGAAATAATTATTATTATACGAGGAAAAAGTGAATTTCGATGATTTTGATGATGTCTGAAAGAGAAATGGTTGTTTCTCGTCGACGATGAAGAAAGAAAATAAGAAACAAAATTATTTGACTCACATGGTATTGTTATCTTGGTCCCAGGCGAGTATTTTGACGACCTCGCAACGGCCATGCGTCAATGGTACGACCTGATGCTCGATTTGGTGGGTTCTCAGCACATTAACCCACACAATATGTTTGTAATAGCCGGCCTCGGGTCCGTCTCGTACAGGAGCGATCGCTATGTAGCTACTCCCGTTCAACGAGAATAACGGCGATTCGGGTGGTGTGTCGACCCAACCCTTGGATTCGCTGATTCTCTGGATTTCCTGAAACGCGAGGGCAATTGGAGAAAATACGCGCGGTCGTGAAAACGACGCGACGGAGAAAAGAAATATCGAAAGAGGGGTGGTGAGTTTTGCGCATGAGGGAAAACACCCTTGGCCAATTTGAAAAGGAAATCGGGATAAACAGCCGAGGGAAAGCTCGATCTGTATTGAAATACAACATCGCGTACATGCGTATTCAAAATTTTAAGTGGAAGAAATTGCGTGCGTTTTTTGAAATTGTGGAAAAATTTGTTAATGTTAAATTTAAAGAATGTTAAAAAAATTAATCGTACAGAGGAAAAATGAAATTTGAATAAATTATCGTTTTAGAATTATTTCTCAAATTTACTGTACGATCATTTTATCATTTTGGCCAATTTGAAAAGGAAATCGGAATAGACAGCCGAGGGAAAGCTCGATCTGTATTGAAATACAACATCGCGTACATGCGTATTCAGAATTTTAAGTGCAAGAAATTGCGTGCGTTTTTTGAAATTGTGGAAAAATTTGTTAATGTTAAAAAAAATTAATCGTACAGAGGAAAAATGAAATTTGAAGAAATTATCGTTTTAAAATTATTTTTCAAATTTACTGTACGATCATTTTACCAACCTGACAATGCCACAGTGGACTTTTGCAGACAGTCACTATCGACAAATTCTGTGCTCGCGTTAGCCACGTTACGCACACTTCCGTCAACGAAATCCACGATGTCGTGGTGAAGTAATGATCACTGAATGAGAATACGCAGAAAATTGGAAAGGTTCATTCAAGAAATAACACGTATTCGGTACAAGACCGATAATAATTGTCTCATTAAAGCTTAATCGCAAAACTCTTGCAAATTGGGTCTAAACGAAACGAAGCTCTCTGTCTTAAGTGCAGCGTGGTTTTCATATTGCTATTATCGGTGCATT
>CAXFZK010000353.1:0-45000 GCA_964007305.1 Netelia melanura
TATGCCTAAATAATATTGCTCCATATTTTGGTAGCGCTGACTCAACATTATCGGTCGAATAACGTAAAAACATTTATGGCCCTACAAGAGTAAAGTGCCCTTTGTACTTTGTTCTGGGCAAATTCCGAGTTGTTCTGAGTTGTTCTATGCCTAAATAATATTGTTCCATATTTTGATAGCGCTGACTCAACGTTATCGATCGAATGATGGTAAAATATTTATGGCCCTACAAGAGTAAAGTGCCCTTTGTACTTTGTTCCGTGCAAATTCCGAGTTGTTCTGAGTTGTTCTATGCCTAAATAATATTGTTCCATATTTTGGTAGCGCTGACTCAACATTATCGGTCGAATATCGTAAAAACATTTATGGCCCTACAAGAGTAAAGTGCCCTTTGTACTTTGTTCTGGGCAAATTCCGAGTTGTTCTGAGTTGTTCTATGCCTAAATAATATTGTTCCATATTTTGGTAGCGCTGACTCAACATTATCGGTCGAATAACGTAAAAACATTTATGGCCCTACAAGAGGAAAGTGCCCTTCGTACTTTGTTCTGGGCAAATTCCGAGTTGTTCTGAGTTGTTCTATGTGTGAATAATATTGTTCCATATTTTGGTGTTGCTGGGTCAACGTTATCGATCGAATGAGGGAAAAATGATTATGCCCCTACAAGAGTAAAGTGCCCTTTGTATTTTGTTCTGGGCAAATTCCGAGTTGTTCTGAGTTGTTCTATGCCTAAACAATATTGTTCCATATTTTGGTAGCGCTGACTCAACATTATCGTTCGAATAACGTAAAAACATTTATGGCCCTACAAGAGTAAAGTGCCCTTTGTACTTTGTTCTCGGCAAATTCCGAGTTGTTCCGAGTTGTTCTATGTGTGAATAATATTGTTCTATATTTTGGTGTTGCTGGGTCAACGTTATCGATCGAATGATGGAAAAATATTTATGGCCCTACAAGAGTAAAGTGCCCTTTGTACTTTGTTCCGTGCAAATTCCGAGTTGTTCTGAGTTGTTCTATGCCTAAATAATATTGTTTCATATTTTGGTGGCGCTGACTCAACATTATCGGTCGAATAACGTAAAAACATTTATGGCCCTACAAGAGTAAAGTGCCCTTTGTACTTTGTTCTGGGCAAATTCCGAGTTGTTCTGAGTTGTTCTATATGAGAATAATATTGTTCCATATTTTGGTGTTGCTGGGTCAACGTTATCGATCGAATGAGGGAAAAATGATTATGGCCCTACAAGAGTAAAGTGCCCTTTGTACTTTGTTCTGTGTATATTCCGAGTTGTTCTGAGTTGTTCTATGCCTAAATAATATTGTTCCATATTTTGGTAGCGCTGACTCAACATTATCGGTCGAATAACGTAAAAACATTTATGGCCCTACAAGAGTAAAGTGCCCTTTGTACTTTGTTCTGGGCAAATTCCGAGTTGTTCTGAGTTGTTCTATGTGTGAATAATATTGTTCCATATTTTGATGTTGCTGGGTCAACGTTATCGATCGAATGAGGGAAAAATGATTATGGCCCTACAAGAGTAAAGTGCCCTTTGAACTTTGTTCTGGGCAAATTCCGAGTTGTTCTGAGTTGTTCTATGCCTACGTAATATTGTTCCATATTTTGATAGCGCTGACTCAACGTTATCGATCCAATGATGGAAAAATATTTATCGCCCTACAAGAGTAAAGTGCCCTTTGTACTTTGTTCTGTGCAAATTCCGAGTTGTTCTGAGTTGTTCTATGCCTACATAATATTGTTCCATTTTTGGTAGCGCTGACTCAACATTATCGGTCGAATAACGTAAACACATTTATGGCCCTACAAGAGTAAAGTGCCCTTTGTACTTTGTTCTGGGCAAATTCCGAGTTGTTCTGAGTTGTTCTATGTGTGAATAATATTGTTCCATATTTTGGTGTTGCTGGGTCAACGTTATCGATCGAATGAGGGAAAAATGATTATGGCCCTACAAGAGTAAAGTGCCCTTTGTATTTTGTTCTGGGCAAATTCCGAGTTGTTCTGAGTTGTTCTATGCCTAAACAATATTGTTCCATATTTTGGTAGCGCTGACTCAACATTATCGGTCGAATAACGTAAAAACATTTATGGCCCTACAAGAGTAAAGTGCCCTTTGTACTTTGTTCTCGGCAAATTCCGAGTTGTTCTGAGTTGTTCTATGTGTGAATAATATTGTTCCATATTTTGGTGTTGCTGGGTCAACGTTATCGATCGAATGAGGGAAAAATGATTATGGCCCTACAAGAGTAAAGTGCCCTTTGTATTTTGTTCTGGGCAAATTCCGAGTTGTTCTGAGTTGTTCTATGCCTAAACAATATTGTTCCATATTTTGGTAGCGCTGACTCAACATTATCGGTCGAATAACGTAAAAACATTTATGGCCCTACAAGAGTAAAGTGCCCTTTGTACTTTGTTCTGGGCAAATTCCGAGTTGTTCTGAGTTGTTCTATGCCTAAATAATATTGTTCCATATTTTGATAGCGCTGACTCAACGTTATCGATCGAATGATGGAAAAATATTTATGGCCCTACAAGAGTAAAGTGCCCTTTGTACTTTTTTCCGTGCAAATTCCGAGTTGTTCTGAGTTGTTCTATGCCTAAATAATATTGTTTCATATTTTGGTGGCGCTGACTCAACATTATCGGTCGAATAACGTAAAAACATTTATGGCCCTACAAGAGTAAAGTGCCCTTTGTACTTTGTTCTGGGCAAATTCCGAGTTGTTCTGAGTTGTTCTATATGTGAATAATATTGTTCCATATTTTGGTGTTGCTGGGTCAACGTTATCGATCGAATGAGGGAAAAATGATTATGGCCCTACAAGAGTAAAGTGCCCTTTGTACTTTGTTCTGTGTATATTCCGAGTTGTTCTGAGTTGTTCTATGCCTAAATAATATTGTTCCATATTTTGGTAGCGCTGACTCAACATTATCGGTCGAATAACGTAAAAACATTTATGGCCCTACAAGAGTAAAGTGCCCTTTGTACTTTGTTCTGGGCAAATTCCGAGTTGTTCTGAGTTGTTCTATGTGTGAATAATATTGTTCCATATTTTGATGTTGCTGGGTCAACGTTATCGATCGAATGAGGGAAAAATGATTATGGCCCTACAAGAGTAAAGTGCCCTTTGTATTTTGTTCTGGGCAAATTCCGAGTTGTTCTGAGTTGTTCTATGCCTAAACAATATTGTTCCATATTTTGGTAGCGCTGACTCAACATTATCGGTCGAATAACGTAAAAACATTTATGGCCCTACAAGAGTAAAGTGCCCTTTGTACTTTGTTCTCGGCAAATTCCGAGTTGTTCTGAGTTGTTCTATGTGTGAATAATATTGTTCCATATTTTGGTGTTGCTGGGTCAACGTTATCGATCGAATGAGGGAAAAATGATTATGGCCCTACAAGAGTAAAGTGCCCTTTGTATTTTGTTCTGGGCAAATTCCGAGTTGTTCTGAGTTGTTCTATGCCTAAACAATATTGTTCCATATTTTGGTAGCGCTGACTCAACATTATCGGTCGAATAACGTAAAAACATTTATGGCCCTACAAGAGTAAAGTGCCCTTTGTACTTTGTTCTGGGCAAATTCCGAGTTGTTCTGAGTTGTTCTATGCCTAAATAATATTGTTCCATATTTTGATAGCGCTGACTCAACGTTATCGATCGAATGATGGAAAAATATTTATGGCCCTACAAGAGTAAAGTGCCCTTTGTACTTTGTTCCGTGCAAATTCCGAGTTGTTCTGAGTTGTTCTATGCCTAAATAATATTGTTCCATATTTTGGTAGCGCTGACTCAACTTTATCGGTCGAATAACGTAAAAACATTTATGGCCCTACAAGAGTAAAGTGCCCTTTGTACTTTGTTCTCGGCAAATTCCGAGTTGTTCTGAGTTGTTCTATGCCTAAATAATATTGTTCCATATTTTGGTAGCGCTGACTCAACACTATCGGTCGAATAACGTAAAAATATTTATGGCCCTACAAGAGTAAAGTGCCCTTTGTACTTTGTTCTGGGCAAATTCCGAGTTGTTCTGAGTTGGTCTATGCCTAAATAATATTGTTCCATATTTTGGTAGCGCTGACTCAACATTATCGGTCGAATAACGTAAAAACATTTATGGCCCTACAAGAGTAAAGTGCCCTTTGTACTTTGTTCTGTGCAAATTCCGAGTTGTTCTGAGTTGTTCTATGCCTAAATAATATTGTTCCATATTTTGGTAGCGCTGGCTCAACGTTATCGGTCGAATAACGTAAAAACATATATGTACCTACGAGAACAAAGTACCCTTTGTATCTTTTTAAATTTTGTTCAGAGAGTTTTAATACTTTGGAACAATGTTTAGAACAACTAGAACAATCCAGAACAACAAAAAAAATTGGAATTTTCAAAAAATGGGGGGCTGCTCAAAAAAATAGTTTTTTTCATTTTTCCGCCATGTTTTTTTGTTGATCGACTTAAAACTCTGGAACAATTTAGAACAAATGTAGTACAACCTAGAACAAAAAAAGAATCAAGAAAATCGAAAAATGGGGGGCTAACTTCATATAGGCAATTGGTTCATGGCATCGATCGACCTGAAGGGCGCGTACTATCTGATACCAATAGCGGAATCAGATAAATGTTATTTAAGATTCGAAGTCGACGAAAAATTGTTTCAATTTACCTGCTTGCCCTTCGATCTCACGACTGCACCTTACGTCTTCACAAAAATTATGAAACCGTTGATATCCTCTCTCAGAAAAAGGGAATTTCTATCTGTACTATATCTCGATGACTTTTTACGTTGGGAAGAACGGGCGAAGAGTGCGCAACAAACGTATCTCGAATGTTAGCATCCCTACAGGAGTTGGGGTTCACAATTAATCGGGTAAAAAGTCGTCTCTCCCCAGCTCAGACTTGCAAATACTTGGGATTCATTTGATGAATTAGATGTGCGACCGTGTCAGAATTAATGGTTAATATGATGTCGGCTATTTCGGTCCAAGATTCCAAATGTAGGATTTTAGTAAAAATCGGAGAAAATATAGATCTGAAGCTGAATAAATTTCTGAAGAGGATCCGAATCAGGATCGAAACGTAATCCACGACAGTTTCTTTTGTCCTACATTTGGAATCTTGGACCGAAATAGCCGACATCATATTAACCCTTACTTGGGATTCATATTTGATGCTAGACGAATGAATATTACACTTCCGCCAGAGAAAAAAAATCGACAATCGTAGATCTAGCTTTAAAGTTTGCCAAAAACCGGGGGTGCAAGATCAGGGATTTCGCAAAAATGGTAGGCTCGATTGTTTCCTGCTGCCCAGCGGTGAAATACGGTTTTGCACACACGAAATCGCTAGAGAGAGAAAAATACTTAGCTCTCGAGAAAAACATTGGAAATTACGATGCATGCATGAGATTAAGTAACGACATTGAGAAAGATCTCGATAAATATGTTAGAATTTTGGTTAGAAAGTTTTTCGGATGCATCATTAACGGGTTGGGGAGCGGCCCCTTCCCGGTTGGGGAATGCCGGAAATTGATTTGTTCGCGAGTCGAGTAAACGCAAAATGCGATAAAGATTTTTCATGGGCTAAAGATCCCAATTCGATATCAATTGACGCGTTCACAAAACCCTGGGACAAACTAAACTTCTATGCCTTGCCCCCGTTCGCGATAATTCTCCGAAAGTCCCCCTCCTAAAGTTCTCCGAAAAATAAGAGAAGAAAAAGCGAAAGGACTTCTAGTCGTACCGGAATGGCCTGCTCAGCCCTGGTTTCCGTTGTTCTATTCGATGCTAATCTCAAAACCAATTTACCTCAAGCCTGATATTAATTTATTAATTTCTTGCAACAGGGAGCCTCATCCACTCTGGCGAAAACTTACCCTGGTTGTCGCCAGATTATCAGGCAGCGTTTCGAGTTGCGAAACACACTCCACCACGGCATCGAAATAATGCTGTGATCGTTAACGGAATCGTTCCTAAAACAATACGATTCAGTCCTGAAAAAGTGGTGGCTCTTTTGTAGCAAAAAATCAATCGACCCATTTACAAATTCAGTTTCAGATATCCTAGCTGGATTATCAGACATTTTTGAGCAAGAAGCCTCTTATGGCACGCTTAATGGCCTACGATCGGCTATCCCGTTAATAGCCGGTTACGATATTGGACAAGACCCTAGTATCAAAAGATTCTTCAAGGGGGTTTTCAATAAAAGACCATCTAAACCGAAATACGATAGTACTTGGGACCCTAAGATTGTTCTAAACTATCTGTCGTCGGGACCGGATAAAGAAAACATGACGTTAAAGGATTTATCTATGATGTTAATTACGCTACTCGCTCTAATCACGGGTCACAGATTACAAACCTTCGCGCCCATAGACATACGAAACATCCTCGAAACCACAGAAGCGCTCGAAATAAGAATTCCTGAGAGAATAAAAACTTCCAGACCAAACAAGAAACAACTTTCTTTAGTGTTGCCATTTTACGCTGCGGAAGAAAATATTTGCGTAGCATCAACCCTACAATTATAATTAGAAAAAACCAAAGATATTTACGGTTCGAAAAATACATTGTTTATTTCGTATCGAAGGCCGTTTTCGACAGTAACGTCCCAAACGCTTAGCCGGTGGGTAAAAGAAACGCTGGCGAGAAGCGGGGTCGATATGGGCATGTTTACCGCATACACTACGCGACATGCATCAACGTCTGCGGCAAAAAGACAGGGAGTAGGCTTGGATATTATTCGCAAAACGGCTGGACGGACGAATAACTTGTCAACCTTCGCAAGATTTTACGATAGAAATATTGTAAAAACGGCTGACACGTTTGCAAAATCCATATTACGATTATGAAAAAAAAGACCTAAAAAGGGAAAATATGTAAAAGCATAAGAAGATACCTGTAGCTCTTGGAAGAATAAAAAAAAGTCATGTTATCATTTGGGGTGCCGTAACTAGCTTTAAACATCTACGGGATTTGATCACGAGGAAGAGGTGCGACATACAACTATGATCGAACTTTACTAGGTAAGTTCGTTTAATCTATAATTTTGATGAAATGTTTGAGAAGGAAGATGTATAGGCGCGGGCCGGTGTAAGAAACAAAATTCATGCACGAAAAGAAAATACACATGTGTTGGTAGTTACCAATTGTTACACGACGAGTGTATTAGAAAGTCAAATTTGAAAGAATTCAAGTTTCATTTGTTCCGAACGGCCAGTTGGGGCATGTGCACTTGTGTTCGGTGCATATGATCTGACGATTGACTGGAATAAACAGGGAGAAAATCTTGTATTCGGATTTTTAAAGCGTTTATTCGTCTGTGGGACTGGTTATACTTGTGTTCAGTCAACTAGTCCCAGGACAATTTTTTTTTGTTCAAAAAGCATAAATAAACTGTTGATTGCAGGAAAGAGTGTAATGGACGGAGAGATGTGGGATCATTTAATGATGTGCAGAGATGAAATGGTAAAGCTGGAAAAATCACTTTTAATGCCAAAAAAAATCTCAGAGGTTGCTTGTGCCGTTGTGAATGACGGTGTGGGATGTGCATTAGATGTGTTACAGAAAAATAAAAAGGAAAATGATAAGATGAGGCAGGAAGAATCAGGTGAGACAAGTAACACATGGGCAATAAAAGAAGCACATGGTTCAAGCAATCAAAAATTAAAAATTACTTCAGTCTCAAATATAAAGCCAACAATTAAACTAATAACGAAAGAGGGCAGTAAACAATCATTAGACGAGAACATGATTGAAAACATAAATAAACTGTCAGCTCTTGAGAGAATTGATGATCAAGATAACAAAATAAGAGAATTGATAACAGAATAGATTTTGTAGTTCATCGAGTGATATTACAAAACATAATGTTGAAACATTAAGATCCTTGAAAGAAGAGCTGGGGGGGACGAAAAAGGAGAGGTGTAATATAACCAAGTTGTGCAACATTATGGAAAAATTTAATGACAAGTATGAGAGATAAACCATTATCATGTGTGAAATTAAAGAAATACTTGAACAGATATATAAAATAAAGAAAAGCGACGAAAATGTCGAAGACAGTGATACTGATGGAATGAATTGGAGAAACGAAGTAGCAGAAATGATTGAAGCAAAATTGACAAATCTCAAACAAGGCGAGGGAAATAAATCTGAGAGTGTAACCATCGACTCCTTGGCCAGTAATGTAAAAGAAGCATTGAAGTTTGAGATTGTGAATAAAGGTGGGAATATGAGTGTTGAGGATAAGTCGTCATATTTGAACGATCCTAGTATAGCCGACGATACCCGAGCGTTGGGCGAGGCCGATGGTTCCCGAGCAGAGCCGAACGGAGACAGTAGTATCGCGATTCGCGTGCGAGGCTGATCGAGGAAGCGGTGGCGAGCGTTAGTCAGACTCCGTGCGTGGAGCGAGTGAGTTCGAGGAAAAAGAACTGAATATTTGTGATAATTTTTTTTCTTCTGCGTCATTAATCAAAAGTTTAATAAGTCTCTAAGCATCGTTTATTCTCTCTCCACTTAATTTCCAATCAATCCTGCGTAGCTTCAACAATGAGAAGAGAATATAAATTGGAAAATAACTGCAAGTTCGAACACTTCTATGACTATTTTACATCTGAGCTGAGATCACATGGCTTGTTACATGTTATTGATAAAGCAATTGAGTCAAGAGTAGATGCGAAAACCTTAGAGGAACAAAAGTTCAAGGTTCGGGACATCTTGATAAATCACTTGGACAGAAATTATCATTCCAAAGTGACCCAACTGCAAGATCCTGTAGAAATAATAAACAAGCTTAAAGAAATTAAAAGATGCGAAACCAATGTGATATCTCACTCAGTTAGACAGCAGCTGTACAGTATAAAGTATATACAGTTAGTGACGAAATTGAGTGGACACTTTCTAGTATAAAGTGCCGGAACGGTTTTTTATGTCATTTCGCCGGTAATTGGCGTAGGCCAATTTAACCAACGTCATTTTAAAGACGAGCAATTTATCTTCATTTTGGCTATTTTAAAAAAAATTTACGATTTTTTTTTTACAAATGGCACCCAGTTTGGAAAACAAAAATTTTTGGCCGTATTTTTGTTCTTCTTTGAATGGACACTTTTCGTAGTACAATTTTTTTAGCACGTTTCTTTAGTCGTGATCGTAAAGGGAGCAGTCCACCCTTCAATTCCTTTTTTTTAGAAAAAATTGTACGATTTTTTTTCCCAAAGATATTTCATTTTTAGAGAAAAAATAGACGATTTGAAAATTGCTGCGCAGGACGAAAACGATGAGGTTTACAATAAAACCTCAAGATGGTAAAAAGTTGTAATACTTCTTGATGAGTTCACGAGAATTTTTTCAGATTTTTTTTTTCGATATTTGTTTTCCATCTATTTTCGGTCGAAGCTCGATTGATCTGAATACCATGAAAATAATAGAATTAAATTTTTTACATACCAAATAAACTTTGGTATCATTGAATAAACCTCCGAAGAGACCAAAGTTTAATATGTAAGTAAACAATTTAATTCTATTGATTTCATGGTATCGCATCAATCGAACTGACCGGAAATAGGTGGAAAACAAATTTCGAAAAAAAAATCTGAAAAAATTCTCGTGAACTCACCAAGAAGTGATACAACTTTTTAACATCTTGAGATTTTATTGTAAACCTCATCGTTTTCGTCCTGCGGAGCAATTTTCAAGTCGTCTATTTTTTCTCAAAAAATGAAATATTTTTGAAAAAAAAAATCGTAGCATGTTTTCTAAAAAAAAGAAATTGAAGCTTGGACTGCATCCTTTACGATCATGATTAAAGAAATGTTCTAAAAAACTTTTACTACGAAAGGTGTCCACTCAAAGAAGATAAAAAAACGACCAAAAATTTTTGTTTTCAAAACTGGGTGCCAATTGTAAAAAAAATCGTAAATTTGATTTTAAAAGCCAAAATGAAGGAAATCCCTGCTCTTTAAAATGGCGTAGGTTAAATTGGCCTAGGCCAACTACCGGCGAAATGGCATAAAAAAGATCCGGCACTGTTTTCAACTTTGGTCCGGAAACTTTTCGGCGGTAGTGTATATATATATATTTAAATAAAGATATATACGTATATTGTTATATAAAAAATATAGTGACATTTGAAGCAAATTATAAAACCTGAAGGTTTCGTCAGATCTCGGCCATTTATAACTAATTTACCTGAATGAACGCAATACCAATTCCAGTCCCAATGAGCGCCGATGCACTTTTCTGAACTCTCATTTCCAGAGCAACGTAACAGCCCTGACCGTGCACGGTCAAACCGGACGGCCGACACAGATTTTCGGCAAGAATATTCTTGCAGCAAGAAAGTGGCAATGTTCCAGGTTGCAGTCTTATTTGTGATACCGCGCTCCAGTCTAACGACGATTCGACGCCGCAACATTCCAACTGTAATTTTATTAATGCACGAAGTCAGATATTAATAAGATGTTAAACAGTAAAAATGGTATTTGGTAAACACCGCGTAATTTGACGACTTAAAACATTCTAGAATTGTTGATAAAATATTTTTTTCTTCGTTTAAAAGATGGCTTGCAAGAGGTTGGACCCCTCATCGTAAACACTGATCTCGACCACATTCACAGTATACGCAGTACTTAACTACAATTAAAGTGATGAAAGAAAGAGTTCCAGATGGCCAAACGTTAATTAGCTAATAACACGTTTGTCGCAGATTGGTCAATATGTAAGCTTTGCCCGTTACTGTACGCCCCAAGTAGTGTTTGTTGCAGCAATAAGAGTTTGGATTCGTAATGCAAGGATTATGGGTTCACAAATGACCTGAAATAAGGTATAAAGTATTATATTTATTCATATGTTTGTAAAAGGAATAGGCGTTATTATTTGAATGGGCGAATAATCACGTAAAAATTTGGGATTGCGAATAACTGTCTAAGAAGGAATTGTAATTAATGGGTGAGATGCAGTCCCAATTTCAAAACAATCGATATTTTCATTTTCTTGAAATATGATGTTTCGAAACTATTTCCTGAAAATTTCAAGTCAATCCGATGAATACTTTCAGCGTGTTAAGAAAGAAATTACAAAGTTAAAATATTTGCGGGGACGAGCACGTCCAGCAACCGTGGGATAGCGTAATTGAGCGGATGATTCTGATGCCACGCCGAACCGGCAATACAGGCGGCAGAAGCCAGTAGGTAGGGATGGGCGATTCTTTCAAAACAATCGATTCTTAGATCGATCTTGAATCGCCGTCTCGAGAATCTATTCACTTAAAAATCGTCTGCAATGAATCGATCTAGTAAGAATCGACCGAAAAAATCGTGAAAAATGAAAACAAAAAAAAATTCTGAGAGGTTTTGTTTTATAATTATATTTTGCCTTATATGTTTAATTCATTGATAAACCCGAAATTCCCGTCTGCGGCTCTCGCGAGAAGGCCGGGGACGGCTAGTAACCTACCGGGCGCGTCTCCGGGTGGCGGATAGGAGGACGACCGAGGGGGGGGGGGGGGGGGCGTGGGCACGCAAATGCCCACGACCGCGGAGTCCGGCCGCCCGGGTAAGATCGGTGTCCAGGTCCAGCATCCACGATTTTCTGAATAGTCGTGGGATCTATATGGACCTAACAATTCACATAAAATCTTCGAACTCGGCCGAAGGTGGCCCTCAGACCCTCAAATGGGCACACCCAAGGTTCACATAGTAGCGGGCCAGGGCCGCCCAGCCTGGGAGGATTTAACTCTCTGGTGGGCGCTCTTCCCGTTATCGATAACGCTCCTCCTGCAGGCTCAGGCTGCGCGGGCACCCCGCAAGGGGTACTCACCGGCCGGGCCAACAGGAGGAACAGAAGCGGTGCTGCGAAGACGAGGGCTCGAAAGGCGCGGGAGGCGCAGACGGGCCCAGACACGCCGCAGCAGACAACCATGAATGCCCCGGCCTCAGTCGGGGGTGAGGGCAAGAGGAACAGACCCTCGGACTATGCTTCGCCAAAGGTATGTCACCTCATCTTTCGGCAGCGCAACGCCAGGGCCCTAGTCGGCAGAGGGTGCCCGCAGGGAGGGGTTCTCTCACCACTTCTGTGGCTACTCGTGGTCGACGGGCTCTTGTCTGCGAGGGAAGAAAGGGGAGTGAAAACAATAGTATACGCTGACGACGTATGTGTCACGCTCAGCGGAGACAACGTAAAGGAGCTGACGAGCAAGATGCAAAAGGCCCCCAATAAAGTTGAAGAATGGTGCACATTTCAGAGGCTCAGGGTTAACCCGAACAAGACTGAGATGGTGCTATTCACAAGAAGGAGAACACAGAGGATGGAGAGACCCACTGTGTTTGGTACACAGCTCGAGCTGTCGCCACAGGTCAAGTATCTGGGGGTATGGCTCGATGCGAAGCTAACGTGGAACAAGCACGTAACAACCCAAACCGCGAAAGCTAAATGCACCTTCTGGGCATGCAGAAGGATGTACAGGGTGGAAAGAAAATAGTGGTCGCCGCTTCGCCACGTGATTCTCCAGCTCGAGATCGATGGAGATCTATCAAAACTTGTATCCGCAAAATTGACCTTGACACTTAAATTCAAGGTCAAATTTTTTTATTGACTTAAAAAATTCTACTAATTGAGAAGAACAAAAGTCAGAAAGAAACCATGGGTCGCAAGTGAGCCCATCACCCAGAAAAAGAATAATGCACTATTAAAAATCCGTAAATATGAGTTTTCCTGATCGTGCGTTGAATTTCTTCTCATGTTGAGGGCGTGGGCTCAATTTCCGTGTTACTGATTACGCTGGTGGCGACGGCGTAATCCTTCCTAATCCTTGTTGATTCGAATTTATTTCATGCATGGTGAGGCACCTCCGCACTGCAGTCTACTGGTCCGCGGTTTTCTCAATAACATGTTCGGTAGTCGATGGATGAGACGCCGTCCTGCACCACACATATGGCCACCACGCTCACCAGATCTGAACCCTTTGGATTTTTTCTTTTGGGGGGCCCTCAATGCCATCATTTATCGATCGGGTAAAGTGATCAGAACCGTGGCCGATGTGAGACGCAGGATAAAGGAAGGAGTGACGAGACTGGTGAGAAATCGAGACATGCTCACCCGTGTTATGGAGAATCTGGAGGCAAGGCTGCGAGCGTGTTTACGCAATGGAGGTTGCCATGTGGAAGAGACAGAGCATGCGCGCATGCTAAGGGCCATCGGGACAAATAGCACAATTCTTTAGATTCCGCGTCAACGCCGTCGCCATCAGCGTAATCAGTAATACGGAGATTGAGCCCACGCCCTCAACTTGAGAAGAAATTCAACATCACAATCAGGAAAACTCATATTTTTTACGGATTTTTAATAGTGCATTATTCTTTTTCTGGGTGATGGGCTCACTTGCGACCCATGGTTCCTTTCTGACTTTTGTTCTTCTCAATTAGTAGAATTTTTTAAGTCAATAACAAAATTTGACCTTGAATTTCAGTGTCAAGGTCAGTTTTGCGGATACAAGTTTTGATAGATCTCCATCGATCTCGAGCTGGAGAATCACGTGGCGAAGCGGCGACCACTATTTTCTTTCCACCCTGTACATCGGGACGTGGGGTCCTAAGCCCGCAATGGTAAACTGGATTTACAAATCCATCTTAATCCCACAGGTCACCTACGCTTCCCTGGTATGGTGGCCGGCACTCATGCGGACTAAATACAGGAAAGAAATGGAAGGAGTATTCAGGCTGGTCGGGCTCGGTATAACGGGCGCTCTCAGCACCACTTCCACGGCAGCCTTGGGAGCCTTACTCCATCTTCCTCCGCTTCATTATGAGGCGGAAAAACGCAGTGAGAACAGCTGTAAGGCTCTTCTCCTGCGGTGAATGGAAGGGCAACAGAGACGCGGGCCACGTGTCCATTCTAAAGCGGAACGTGGGGATGTGGTGCCTAGTCAGCGGCGGGGTGGTCAAGTGTGCTCGGTTCGTTGTCCTTCGAAACAAGTTCACTAATTGGGGAACCTACAAGGGATCAATGGCGACAAACGGCAGGGACCTCCTCACACCGGGGTGGCTAGTCTGGTGTATAGGCGGCGCCAAGTCGGGTGGGAGGGCCGAGGTCGGTGTATGGACGGGAGGACCATGGACGGATGTGTCCCTGGCCCTGCCCGGCCATGCCACTGTCCTACAAACAGAATTAGCGGTCCTAAAACACTGTGCTGAGCTAATCCTAGCTGGAGAGGGTAAGGGTAGGTATATCTACATCTGCAGCGATAGCATGGCCTCTGTTAGAGCTCTTGGAGGAGTGAAAATAGAGACACCACTAATGAAAGACTGCAAGTCACGACTGGAGCAGATCAGCCTTCACAACAGGGTGACAATCCTGTGGGTGCCAGACCACAGTGGCATCGAAGGCAACATAAAAGCTCACAATCTTACACGGCAAAGTCTAGAATCACCGGGGCAACCGTGCCACGTAGGAGTGTCAATGAGAACTATTGACGACCTCCTCCGTAGGGAGGTTGACGATTTGATCGCCGAATCATGGAGGGGGGTCAGGGGCTCACGACACTGGAAAACAATGCTTGAGAAGCCTTCCCGTAAGGTAGCAAGCCAGGTGGTGGGACTGAGCCGGGTGGACCTCAGGTGCATCACGGGCTTGCTCACGGGCCACTGGTTTACGAAGACGCACATGAGCCGAATAGGGCTGAGTCAAGAGGCGCTATGCCCCAGATGCAATCTGGCAGACAAGCCGCTTCTACACATTATCGCCCACTGCACAGCCTTGGATGATGTGAGATTCCAAGTTTTTGGGGCTGTGGACCTGGTCAATACAGAAGTAGAGGGCTTGGGCATCCGAAACCTCCTGCTCTTTGCAGAAAGGGTGGGCCTCAGGACCCCCACCTCGGAATGAAATTGCGGCGCCCTCAGGGCTCGTGCACAATGGCCAACAATGACTCGATGCATGGAGTCCGCCAACGAACTACAAACAAACAAACAAACCCAAAATTATATAAAACATTGTTTTATTTTACGTTTTTACAAATATAAAAAATGTTTTCAGGATTCTTTCATTCTTTGTGATGTTATATAAAAAGGCGTCAACGCATTTAAAAACAGTAACGACAGCAGAGTATCGTTAAACTTGCCGCAAGAGAAACGAGATTGAGATCAAGAACAAAATAATTCTCGCTCGGCGAACCAATATACAGAACAGTGAATGCCAACAATGTGATTCGATAATTAGAAACTTATTACGGAGCGATCAACCTGGCAACGGCCAGATTTCGCAATTCGTTCGTTTCCACAGCGCGATGAGCGCATTTCACGCCGGCGGTCAACCCCGTGTGGAAATCGCCCAAATCGCCGCCTCAGCAACACACTTCGGCTTCACCGAAGCTATCGCCGCAACACCGCTCACGCGCTACAGGGTCAGCGCGAACCACAATACGTTTCTCAAAATGCAACGGCCCCGCGAGTTCTTCCCAAAACTCAGCGGCCCCGAGAGCCCTTCTCGAAATGCAACTGCCGATTGGGAAGTTGACCCGATTGCGACAAATCAACTTCCCAATCGACGACCGATATATTGTTCCCGGTAACCCCCACGAGCTCCTTCCCCAAGGCAACGAGGGTCCGGACCGACCAAAATCTAGACAGTCTTAATTGATTTCTCAGTCTTAACAGACATCGGTCAACCGGTACCCGTGCCTTAGTGGTATGTACGCTTCACGTACCTAGAGCATCGTGAGTGTTACTGTGAGGTTCCGGAAAACCCTTGTAGTGTCAATCGAGAACGTTATACGTGTTAGCGATCTTGAGTGGCGCTTCACGTCCCTCGATATATCTCCGTACCGCGTCGATTACCTTAGCGACATCATGCGTCGGTATATCTCGAGTCATTAAACCATCGGACAATTATTTTTATAATAACGTGCAAGTGTACGATTCCGGCGAGTCGAATCGTATTTTACGCGCTTGACTTCTGCCGACTCAGCAAAACCTCGCCACTACGAGCGCCTTTGCTCGTAGTGGCGAGGTTGTCCGATCTGCTGCCGCCGGCGTCAGCAGATCGGACACACACACACTCACAGAACCAGGAGAGGTGCGTTACGCCGCTTTAAGAAGTGACAGAACCCACAAGTCGAGGCCCCTGACCCTCGACTTTAAATAACAATTAACAACTTAATATAAAACAAATTAGGCCGTAAATACGGACCTAACAAACTATAAATATCTTAAAGTATTTACTTACCGAATTATTTGTTTGTTGCGTTTGATTAGTTGCGCTCGTTATACTTTTGATGATTTTTTGTCTTATTTCAGGATTATGTGAATGTTTACGAATCAAATGATTTTTCAAATTTGTTGTATTGGCACCACATTCACCAGATGTCACTTCACCCAAACAAATTTTACAAATACCACCAATCGAATTTCGTATGAAAAAATTCCATACAGAACTTGATTTTCTTGTTGTCGCTGCCACTAAAATAAAATATCGAAACATAATTTTGTCTTTTTATACAAATTTTTCGAATATAGAAATATGAATTTGGAAAAAATTTGGTTAGGTGAGATTATGTTCGATGTTTATGAAAGGCCATAGGCCGATAAGTATAGTGAATCGGCCCCAGAAAGATATCTGGCTTATAATTTCAGGGTATGTTTGTACTTATAAGATACTTCGATACTGCAAGTTTCAGCTCTTCATCACATACCGTTTTCGAGAAAAATGAAAAAAGTTGAAATTCAGAAAAAAATTATTTTCTCAGAAACTCGTGAACCGATTGATCTGGATTTTTAATATGTTCTGAAGGATGATGGTAGCTTCTAGGAAAAAAATTATGAGCTATATTGGTTCATAAGAACCTCGAAAAAAATGACGTTTTTCTTTTAATTTTAATTTTTAACTATGATAGAGTTTTGGCACAATTATGAAACTATTTTCTTTGAATTCCTCATCCAATTTCCTGTGGAATTATGACTTTTACGAATATTAATAAATGGTACGCCATATTGAAAAAAATAGAAAACTATTTTTTGTATTAAAAAATCAAGTTATTTCAATGTTTTTATTCATTAAACACTAGTTATCGCTATATTTGAATATATTATTTTTTACATAGTAAGAAAGATTTTCTGTGATCCTCATGACTAATCCTGCTCGCTATCTTCATCAATGACCGTGGTAATATTATCTTTATTGAATAAGGAATTAAGTATTTCAGCTGGTCTGGGGATTTTAGCCAAATATCGAGCGTGTGCTAAGTAGAAAATTATTGCAGCGACATGTGAACAACAACCAATTGTTCTGAGCTCATTAGCAGATTCACAACAATACCTTGATATTCCACTCCATCTAATTGTGTCTGGTTTATATTCAATAAAACATCTGTAAACTTTTCTTCCGATATGACGAGATTGCACTTGAGCCTTCAACACATTGGTTTGATCTTTGGCAAACTGAATAGTTATATTATCCGATTCATCCATCATTTCTGCTAAATATGATATTGCTTGTTTATATTGATATGATCCCGTAAATAGAAGCTTCAAGTCCTTTTCAGTCATTTCCGGAAAGTCCATTAAATCACAAGATGAAATTGTTTCAAACGGAAGTTTCTTCCGCCGCCAACCATTTTTATCTACTTCTTCAGCTAATGTATTGTCCGTATTATTTCGAGATTCCATCATTTCGACAATTTCATCAAGATACTCTGCATCTGAAGACAGGCGTTTATTGTATTGATTGTGAAGAAATTATGCGATTCTATAAAAACTACCTATTCTAGGTATCATTTTATTGTCGAATTTCTGGTCAAGTAAATGATATTTTTGTTTTAGCATACCATGTACTGCTTCTACTACCCATCGAATTTTTGTAACGTACCTTGAAGCATTAGATTCAGTCGTCGTTAAATGATTTCTTTTACCTTTCAATGCGGGCATCAATACTTGATAACCTTTATCTTCTAAGTGCGCCTGCACGTCACGAAATCCTCGATCAACAACAAAAACATCACCCGGCTCCAATAAGTTGCAAATACCATCAGGAGAATCGATAATCTCTTTCATTATAGCAGCGTCATTTAGGTTGGCGTAATATGGCCCTAGCATATCAACTATATAACCATTTGTTGTACAGATAGTAAATGGTTTACATAGCGGCACTTTCTTTTGCCCAGAGAAAGACTTTCTTTGATATGCATTATTAGAGCTCTTTTGATGACGAGCATATGTTCCGTCGCAAATCAGAAAAAGCTTATCACTCAAATCAGCGTACAAACACTTTAATAGCGGTGATGAATTATTTTGAACAAAATCAGTTCTGGACATGGCTTGAGAACCAAGGTAATGAGGTAATACATCTTTTTCGAATGATTGTATTACTTGTTCGCAACACTTTGAAACCAACTGCTCATTTGGTAATTGTAAAGTCGCCGATATCAATTTGTTTGAGTTGCGAGTACGAAGTTTGAATAGAAATACAATAAGTGCTTGGGTAACCGTGCGAGAATCTGTATTTCTCATTGTTATTAATAAATCACGTACTTCTATTATATTTTCTCTTCTTAATCCAGTAAATATATAAAGTTCATCAGAAATTCGAACATCATCCATTTTATCGAGCAAAGTAGAGTCACAGTCAACAACCAAGTTTTCCATAAGTTGGGTTAGTTCTGACGATCTTAAAATACTCCAATTGGAAAAAAACCTTTAACCTATCTAAATTCTCTTCATAAAAACGTTTTTTTATCAGATGGTCTCTGCAGCATCGATTTCCATTCGGAATAAAAATTCGTCGCTTGATGAAGCATTGAGTACGTGCATCTTGAGGAACAAGTACAAGATAGGTATTTGAAACATTACACACACAACAGTATCTGTGAGTAGCAACAGTTCTTTCAATTTGAATTTCAATACACTCCTCTGTATCATGAGATACAAAATTCAAATGATATGATGGATCATCAGAGCTTGATTGCGACAAAGTCATCGATGATAAGTTTGATTCAGTTCTTTCTAACATGCCACTCAAATCACTTATATCTGAAGTCAATTCATTTTCTCCAAATGTTTCCGTTTCTTCATCATCAAGTTTCGTTTTTTTATATTTTTTTACACGGCAACATGAGCACACAATATCACCAACTATAATTGGACAGTCGAAAATAGTTGAAAGCTCTGCAGCATCTCCATCACTTTCTATATGTTTTGGAGCACCAGGTACTTTTTTTTATGAATTTTGAACAAACACAACATTTTGGATTGTTATTTTTAGACGTAGACATATTTGTATTTATATAAAATCAGAGTAATACGTCCTTTTTATATTTTGGAACAAACGATAATAGAAAAACAAACCAAGCTCTTTTTTAATGTAAACAGTGAATTTGAAGGTTGGTTTGTAAATATGTCATTTTTAATTAAAAGTAGAAAATAAGGTTACCGACTTGTAATAACAGTGCCATCTTACAGTTACTGAATGAACTAATTATTATGCGGGAACAATAATATTTATTAAAACGTAGTTATCGAATACATAATCGAGAATAATATTCGAGTGAGCACCATTCCTGCTGTTCATTGAATAAAAACATTGAAATAACTTGATTTTTGAATAAAAAAATGGTTTTCTATTTTTTTTTCAATATGGCGTACCATTTATTAATATTCGTAAAAGTCATAATTCCACAGGAAATTGGATGAGGAATTCAAAGAAAATAGTTTCATAATTGTGCCAAAACTCTATCATAGTTAGAAATTAAAATTAAAAGAAAAACGTCATTTTTTTCGAGGTTCTTATGAACCAATATAGCTCATAATTTTTTTTCCTAGAAGCTACCATCATCCCCCAGAACATATTAAAAATTCAGATCAATCGGTTCACGGGTTTCTGAGAAAATAATTTTTTTCTGTATTTCAGCTTTTTTCGATTTTCTCGAAAACGGTATGAGATGAAGAGCTGAAACTTGCAGTATCGAAGTATCTTATAAGTACCAACATACCCTGAAATTATAAGCCAGATATCTTTCTGGGGCCGATTCACTATACTTATCGGCCTATGGCCTTAGTGGTGAAAGTAAAAAAAACACCTGCGTGTGTATGTACTTCACACACGTAGGAAGTGAATACTTCTCTTTTGACTACTTTCATTTTGTTAAATTATTATTTATCAAACACGAGCGCTCACACAAAGCTTTTTTTTCATACAAAAGTACGTAAAAATATAGCTTTATTATGTTGCAGTACTAATTACAGACGTTTATTAGACGATAATAACAAAGAAACGTATTTATTTCGCTAAAAGGCAAGGCAAGAAGAACATGGTACACACAATACAAAAGATGTGAAGAAGGACTAGAAGCGCTATATCAGTGAGCGTTCCAAAAAACCCCCAAAAATAATACCAACTCTAGTGACTAAGCAAACAGACTAAACGAATAGTACCAACGGACTATATCCAATATATTGTTTAAAATACTCGATATTTTCGCGTTCGGCTCCCTATCGTACGCTTCGTACGAAGCCTCGAACCCCCGCCCGAACATACGCCGGCGAGGGAGAGGGAGATACCCTCTGCCAGTCGCTCGAGCGAGAGCTAATGCGACGGAGATGTGAGCCAGAGAGAGTGACGCTCTCACTCTCTTACACATAAGTGTCCCGCTATCTTCTTCAATTCCTTCATTCTCTTGTCCGGTTTAACATACGCAATGAGAGAAAAAGAGAAGATCGCTCTTTCGCGTACACCGCCGTCTTTTTCTATCTTCTTCGATCCTCCATTCTCTTGTCCGGTTTAACTTACGCACGGTTTAACTGGCCGTCGGCCACCGCGCAACGGGCTGACAGCCGAAGAAGCCGCTTTTTGTTTTGCCCGAAGCGACGAAACCGGACTGACCTGGACGCGTTAACGGCAGGGTAGGGTTTAAAAATTAGTTTTTCGATTTTTTATAATTTTAACTGAAAGCATAATATCTCAAGAATATTGTGTCTAAATTTCAAGTCGATCGGAGCAAAATTGACGACGTTATGAGTATTTTTACGCTCATGAGTGGGCGCGATCATCTGACTCTATGAGTATAGGCCGAGCAGATCAGGAAGCCGAAAAACAGACGAAAGAAGACAGGATTCGTCGTAGACAAGAGCAAAAAGATGCTTTAGACATCCTGGATGACAGCAACATCCTTTATGGACCTGGTATCGATGATTCAGTGTAAGGTAAGCCGATAAAACTCACTTACGAACGTTTCATCTCAAATTTTTTAGTGTTCAAAACTTTAAAGCGTTTTTACCACAACTCACATTTTCAAAGTCGGTGCCCATCATAACTTCAAAACTACTGCACCGATCCTTATGCAATTTTGCACACTATTTCTGTACATAATTTACGAGGTAGAACTGGAGAGTTTTTTTCAAATTTGTTGATATTTTTCATTTTATAACAACAAATTAACCGATTTTTTCGCTCAAAATCGCGTTTTTCCCTTTAAAGTGTTCCCAAAAATTGAAAATTTTTAATTTCGACCCCCCCCCCCCCAGCGTTTCCTGGGGAAAGTCCTTATCTAGCGATATAACTTTCATTTTTTGATTTCAGATGATCCAGCACGGAGTTATGATGGGCACCGCAATTCAACTTTTTTCGGAGACGCTTGACAAAAATTGCTGCCATCGCCATATTTTTTGCTATTTCTTCACGAAAATTGGACACAATATTCTTCGAATGTCACACTTTAATGTACCATTGGTCAAAATAAATAGATTTTAACCGTTTCGTAAAAAAAATCATAAACATGTGCCTTTTTTCACACGAATTAACCCTACCCTGCCCTTAAGGTCTCTGCCCACTACACGGGAGCATACCATGACCGTGCTAGGAACGTGTCAGGCAAAACAATATTCTTTGCATTATAACGTATTTGACTATGCCCACTAGACCGTTCTGTCACGGACCAAAACCGTCGCGTGCCATGCGCGGATCGTCAAGAATTGTCGGCGGGAATATTTTACCGATGCCGCTACGCTCAGTCCATGGCACGCGACGTTGGCGTAGGCTGCGAAGCGGGGAGCATACGGGTAGTAACCGCGTATGATGACCGCCCTAAACCCGTTTAAACCTGTTGCCACTTGTCTTGTCACTTTGTTACTGTCAGTTGAGCAAGACGCATTTGCATATGTAATGGAGGACGAACAATTAATAGAAATTGTCCGCAAACACGAATTTATCTATAACTTGAAACATCCAAAATATATGGATGGTGTGAAGAAAGAAATTGTGTGGAAGGAGATTGGGGGACAATTAAAATAATCCGGTAAGTTTTTTATTAGTTTTTATTACGTAGATTTCCTTGCATACCTTTGTAACGAATTTTGTTTCACAAAATCTTACGTGTACACTTACATCTAATTTTCCTTATTCTTCCCCTCTTGCCCATTTTCTTATTTCTTATCCTCTTCCTCTCTTCTTATTCCATCTTTTGCCTTACTTTCTTTTCTACACACTTCTATTTCTCTATAAGTTTTTTATTATTTATTATCGTATATTTAACAATGTGTAGGTATTATAGTATTTAAACATAGTACCGACAAGCTAGTCAAATACATTGAAATTCATTGAAATACATTGTTGTAAGGTATTGAAAATACTATTCTTTTCAGTGTGTTTTAACTGGATAATATTTTCTTTAGTATACATTAAGTTACTAATGCGAAAAATAAATCTATGGTTTGTTTCTTTGTTTGGCCGGCTTGTATGGTGTTTTTAATCATTAACAAAGCCAGTCTAATTGTCCTTCTGACGTTTGGAAGTAATCTGCGAATTGATTGCGTACATGAAAAGCGGAAGAAATTGCATTACGCCCTTGACGTCGCAGGTTCTTGAATTGTACACGATTAGTTGCCTCCGATAAGGTTATAGATTCTCCGCGTCTTATAAAATTATACAAAATACAAGTCGTTAAAACAATATTTTCCGCCTGCTCTGGTTTAAAATGCATACGTCTATTATAAATGCGAAATTTTTTACTTAAAATCCCAAAAGCATTTTCGACTACACATCGAGCTCGGCAAAGGCGATAATTAAATTGGCGTTTCTTAGGATCCGTAATTGATTGCTGTGATGGATAAGCTCTTAACAGATTATTGTAGGAAAAGCTTTGTCTCCTATTATAACACATGGCATCTTTACCGTCGACCCAGGAAGATTTTTATCATCAGGAATATTCAACTTATTTTTTAATATCGTTTTTCCCATTTTTAATTTCGAGAAAATACCACCATCCCTATCTTTACCGAAAGCGCCAACGTTAACGGGAATAAAGTTATAATTCGCGTCAACCAAAGCCAAAAGAACTATGGAAAATATTTTCTTATAATTGAAATACAAGGAACCACTATTTGGAGGTGCTAGATTCACAACAGGTTTCCCATCAAGATCACCGCCGCAATTAGGGAAATTCCACTTATTCCAAAATTCATCAATGTTTTTTCCCAATGCTTTGTAGTAGGCATGGGAATCATTTCCCGTAACATTGTGTCGATTATAGCTTCACAAACTTCAATAACTGCACGTCTCACGGAGCTTAGTCCCGTACGAAAACTAAAAGCGATTGAAGTAAATGAATCACCAGTCGCTACGTACCTGTAATGAAGATAATTTATATACGTTATTATGCCATTAATTAAATTTTATTTTGCAGCTGATGCTTGTAAACAAAGGTGGCAATGCCTTAGGGACGGGTACCGAAGGGCTTTGAATATAAAAAAAAAAGGAAAAAGCGGTCAAGCAGTCAGAAATATAAAGCCCTGGAAATATGAAAAGGAAATGGCGTTTGTGGCTCCGTTTTTCATGGAACGAAAAACTCAAGACTCTGTTGAAATTACAAGCGATGACGAAGTATCGGATAATGCCGAGGAACATCGTGCAATAGAAACCGACGCTTCCCAAAATCGGAATACCGATATTGAAGCCGGCGACACGCCTGCTGATGTGAGTGAAGCCAGCACTGGTATATCAAACGAAACTCCTCAAAATGAGTCACAGCGATATAACAAAAATAGTAAGAAGAGAAAAATAGGTCGATCAGAGCCGTCAGCATCGGCTATATTAATGGCAAAATTGCTTGAGGACTACGAAAAACTTTCGCCACCCCGAGGACATGACGAGCTAGATCGCTTTTTTTTAAATATATCGGACACGGTAAAAAAGTTCTCACCGTATGTATGTCCAAGCATTAGCAAAAAAACAAAATGTTTTCCTTAGTATCGGAAATGAAGTTGCAACATCTTGCCCCACTTCATTCATCTCCATATATCTCCATCCCGTCTCCGCAGTCAGCAAGCACTAGTGTAACGCCAATACCGACAAGCCTTGACAACTGGAATGATCAGACACAACATTTTTTCCCATAATTAAATTTATAGGAAAAACGGTTGTGTGTGATCATTCTCGTTGCACCACTATTTATTCCATGTAACCTAACCTAACAAAAATAAATTAATATAAACATTTTTTCATTTTACTTACCGTAGACACAGTGCTAGTTTTTCTCGTGGAGTAAGACTTTCTCTAAATGAGGTGTTTCTTCTAGCGATAATATTTTCAATCTTTCTCAATAATTCATTAAATTCATTAAATTTAAATGATGTCATGCGAAAGTAAATATAAAATTTTGCTTCGTCATCAACTACGTGCCTAAATAATGTCCAGTATTCTCCCTCGGCTTTTCTTTCTTTAAGAGGCAGTGTTACTGGCGACGTACGCTTCGAAATTTCGATCAGTAGTCCTGCGAGCACTAAACAATCAATCAGCTTAAAAATTGGCAGGTACACAGAGAAGTATGGCAAAATTGGGCTCTTGGTATTTTTTTAACGAAATATTTAAAAAAAATTTGCAGTTTTGTATTATCACGGGAGTAATCACAGATTTACGTATGATGCACGGATCGGATCGCAATTTCAAGAGCAAGAGCCACTCCGCAATTAAAAAACACACATTTCGGGCTTTATTTCATTAGATTTTATGCAAAATTGAATGAATAAAGGCTGATCGAAATTTTTGACAAGAAGATATCTACAATTTGGCCGACATACGAAACAAATAGTGTAGCGAAATTCGAAGAGAAGGCGCTCGCGAAATTTTCTGAAGAAACTTGTATGGTAAGCGGTCAAAGCGGAGACAAATGACGGAAAGCTTTGCCGCTATATATATGAGGGATTCCACGCCAGATCACACACCATTTTGCCTTACCATCTCCGATTTTTTTGAAAAATTTTTATGCTCTAGTATTGGTTGAAAGAGGCCTCCATGATTTTTTTCAATTTTTTTTATCGAACCGTTTTCAAGATATCGATTTTTGAAAAATTACGTTACTTTTTTTTTGAACGTACATAACTTTGCGAAAAATGGGCCAAACTGGACGTTTTTTTTTGAAATTTTTCTTTTTGAATGCACTTTTCATAAAAAATATCGAATAAAATTTTCAAACCGTATTTCTATAAGATTTTCAAGTTTCAAGTCTAAATTGTTGATTTGCAAAAAACACGTACTGATCGATTTTCTTGAATTTTTTTTGTAAAAAACTGTCAGTTATTCCACACCTTTTAAGACTAGTTGGATAATGGGATAACGATGGGATCTATTTTTTTTCGATTTTTCAATTTTCCGATTTTAGTTATCCGTATTGAAAAATATCTGAAAAAAATACTATGCATATGAATTTAATAATTATTGAACACATTGGAATTATTAATTATTTTACAGATTAATTTCAGGAAACAGATACAGGCGAATCGCCGAAGAGTATTTATTTTCTTACTCGTTTAAATATTTTACAAGTTAGAGATTCAAAAGATGAGGAAAATTCTTTAACCCTTTGAGACCTGAGTACTTTCAAGCTTATGTGGTCCACAGACGCATAGGCTGACGCATATATGCGTCCTTAGGGCTCAAAGCGTTAAATCTCAAAGTGTCTTCTCCGTCCGGAATTACACAATAATACTTTTGCGCCCCTGTTATTGTCTTTGCTCTTATGTTTCTGTTTTCTAATGATTCTTTGGCTAGATTATAATCGTCGTTAGAGAAGAATTGGGTATGAATATTTGGCAAACAATTCGATTTTATTGCCCAGTCATATAATTGCCGAGGAGTTGAAATTTGTTTGTGACTTGGAAGTTGAAGACTTGCTCGTGCCGCTATTCTTTTCACGGCTCCCCCTACTCCATCACAAGGCCCTTTGCCGTGAGCTATTACAAAATAATGCCATTCAGCTTTTAATCCAAAGTCTTGCTCATAATAATTGACATTTACAAAATTTTGATAATTTTTAAATTGTTGAGGCGCTCCATCGGAAAAGTAAAGAACTTTTGCAGCATCATTGGATACTTCTTTGATAAAACTTGTAGTCATTCTTATAAATTCATGAATAGCAACGGCATCATGAGATAAGCAATCCGATATTATTACAACAAAAATTATCAGCCATCGTTCATTAAATGATAAAGATATCTCTATTTTATTGCATAAATAACAATGACCGTTGTCGGTGAGCCTGAAGAAACGATTAATACTTATTTTCAGCACGAATAACTAAAATCGGAAAATTGAAAAATCGAAAAAAAATAGATCCCATCGTTATCCCATTATCCAACTAGTCTTAAAAGGTGTGGAATAACTGACAGTTTTTTACGAAAAAAAATTCAAGACAATCGATCAGTACGTGTTTTTTGCAAATCAACAATTTAGACTTGAAACTTGAAAATCTTATAGAAATACGATTTGAAAATTTTATTCAATATTTTTTTATGAAAAGTGCGTTCAAAAAGAAAAATTTAAAAAAAAACGTCCAGTTTGGCCCATTTTTCGCAAAGTTATGGACGTTAAAAAAAAGTAACGTAATTTTTGAAAAATCGATATCTTGAAAACGGTTCGACAAAAAAAATTGAAAAAAATCAGGGAGGCCTCTTTCAATGAATACTAGAGCATAACAAATTTTCAAACAAATCGGAGATGTTAAGGCAAAATGGTGTTTGATCTGGCGTGCAATCCCTCATATACTTATGAGGCATTTCGCATGAAGTCATCCAGCCTAAAACATAAAAGTTTTTTAATCGTCTTGAAATTTTTATGGTCGATAGTCCTATTGATAGTGAAGCTTCAGCAAAAATTTTAAGGCTCTAGCTCAAATAGTTGCCTAGCAATAGGGGCTCAAATTTGTACCATATTGCCGTCGTGGCAACATTCCCAGGTTTGTATCTTCTCGAAAAATATAGCGATTTTAAAAAGTCAGGAGTGATTTTTAAAGCATTTTCTGCGTACTTTAAGAATATATTTTTTATTTTTAATAAAATTAATAAGTTTATAACAATTTTTTAAGGTTAATCTTAAAAATGACTTTTTCTCAAAGATCGACATCTTCGATTTTTATAAAAAAAATTTATAAAATAGTAGGGTTCTTTCTGAACAAAAAAGTATATAAGGTCCAAGATGGGCCGGACCTTAGTTTCGGAGATACAGTAGGATTTACCAGCGAGCGGGCGCTTCACGTAGTGCTCACGTAGAGGTCAAGCCCGAACGTAGCCTGGAGGGTCGCCGCGCGACACTACGTGAAGCGCCCGCTCGCTGGTAAATCCTACTGTATCTCCGAAACTAAGGTCCGGCCCATCTTGGACCTTATATACTTTTTTGTTCAGAAAGAATCCTACTATTTTATAAATTTTTTTTATAAAAATCGAAGATGTCGATCTTTGAGAAAAAGTCATTTTTAACATTAACCTTAAAAAATTGTTATAAACTTATTAATTTTATTAAAAATAAAAAATATATTCTTAAAGTACGCAGAAAATGCTTTAAAAATCACTCCTGACTTTTTAAAATCGCTATATTTTTCGAGAAGATACAAACCTGGGAATGTTGCCACGACGGCCAATATGGTACAAATTTGAGCCCCTATTGCTAGGCAACTATTTGAGCTAGAGCCTTAAAATTTTTGCTGAAGCTTCACTATCAATAGGACTATCGACCATAAAAATTTCAAGACGATTAAAAAACTTTTATGTTTTAGGCTGGATGACTTCATGCGAAATGCCTCATAGGAGAAATGTAGCTTTCTCGGAAATTAATATTTTATACATTTATTTTCTCTCCAAAAAATGTATATTCGATCATTTCTGTATACAATATTACTACTTTTATACTAAAAAATACCAATAAGTTCGATGATTCACTTTGTACATTTAACTATTTGTATGGGCATATCATTATGGATATTTTATTTCAATGAAACGAAGCAGAACAAAAATAATTAGTATAGTGCATTATTAAATTAATTTTATCTGAATTCATCAATATTTATAATATTTAATATACCATTTGATTTTGTTGTGAGCGAATTGCAGTCTAAGATACAGTTAGGATTCGTTTAAAAAATTATCAATTTTATCAATCGTCTTTACTTTTGTACTCACAACAATTTAGAAAGATTCTGGGCATTTTTTATGGTCAAAACTCTCTACACTTTTGCTGCCTGGTAGCAACTTTCTTCTGCTACCATTTCAACCACTTTTCCTACTTCTCTTTGACATCTTTTGAAAGTTTTGGGCGTGAGCATAGGGACACCCATCGTGGGCAGGAACTTCTCAGCTTGTGCATGGCTAATGCCTGCATGTACAGCACCTAAAAGGAAACATCATCAACATTATATTATCCCTCAAAATTTATTGAAAATAATAATAATATATTACATTACGTACCCAATACGGCTTTGGAGTTTACATCGTAGACCATTCGGTTTGAATCTGGCGATCTATGCGTACTGTCGGTTGGCACTTTATTTACTAATAAACATTGAAGACACCGGATTTCCAATACAGATGCTAACCCTTGTCGACTTTCTCCTTCAAGATATGCCAAACTCAGTGGTGTTTTGGAAGAACAACACTCCATGTTTTTCTTCATTACATTGAAATCAACGATGCTTCGTCCTTCAACGTGAACTTTTTTCTGTGGCACAACTCCTCCGTCTTCTTCTTCGATGTCTCTGTTCCTTTTTTTTTGGCATTTCTGTCTGCTTCAAATGCACATTATATGTGGCCTTGCTCACCAATCTTCCTTTCCATCGTTTCATTGATTTCACTTTTTCCGCTCTGTCCATTATTGAAAAATTTCATTACAACAACTTTTGAGGTTAGGGGATAACATTGAATTCAAACGAGTAAACGGCCAATGCTACCAACTTAGAAGCACGAAATCTACAAGCTTCAACAGCGTTGTCACATTTTCGACTTTTTTAAAATAATTTCCGAAATATTAATAACGAGTTATAAAAATAATTTTTACTTCATGACGAATTATGTAAATATATATATATATATATATATATATATATATATATATATATTGTGACGAGCTCATCCTCCTGAACATTTCGCGAAACAGGACGCTGACGAGCTGCCAGTCTCAAAATCACTGATGACGCCCAATGTTCAATTTTTGTCACTTTCTTCTCCTACCTTTTAGGCGCCAGGTGTTTCTACCAGCCCGAAACACCAAGGGCACAGTCTCGTTTTCTGTACTCTCTTTCGATTACACGGCTAATAACTCAGGAATGGGGGGGATTCATAGGGCAAGCATTGTCTATTACTACTGTTACGAAATAACGGGTGAGCAACCTTTTTGATAATTCAACATACAATTCAACAAGTATTTATTTGTCCCGCGCTCGGGTAATAACGACATTATCATCCACATTCAAAAACTCTTATTCTAAAGTTATTCTACGCGATCAGTTAAGCGTTAAGAGAGACACAACTGTTTTCCGGAGACGCCGGAAAGCACAGCTAACGACTGTGGCAAACGAGGGGGGTGCGGGACGGACACCCTCCGCCACCTCGCGTACGACCACGGAGGAATTGTGCGTGGAAGAAAAGAATTGCACCACGTGCGCCTACCTTTTCGGTTCGACGTATCCCGTCCTCGACGTCGCACAGCAGTACTCGGGCGTCGTCCCTCTCTCTCGCTCTCGCTCTTCCGTCGTTGGCGTCGGTTCGCTCTACTCGCACTCTCTCTCTCTCTCACACACACTGTTCCACGCGCTCACTCTCTCTACTTCGCTCTCCGACTCGCACTCTGACACTTCTTAACTCTCAATTCTTTCAACTCTCAATTCGCTACTCTTCATTCGCTGTCCAATTTCTAACTAACTCTTCCATCGCCTAATTCGCACTAACTGCCTGAGCGATTAGCTCACGCTTGCCGGCTTCCGTGTTCCTCTCTCGGAGTAGATGGGGGGTCCTCCCGACGATCGTCCGTCGATCGCCGGCACAGCCATCTCTCTCACTCGTTCGCCGGCCATCGTCTCTCGTCCGTCACTGTTGACGTTTCGCTGGCCGCTCCCTGAAACGAATGATTCCCCGCCGACAGTGCGTGTTCTCTCGAATTTCTTTTGTCACGGGTGCGAGACGTCGCGACTCTGCTAGCTCGGCTTCTTTCTAATATTTCTCTCGAATCTGCGCGATTGCGACGAGTGTACTGCCTCGTCACAAAATATATCAAATAAAAAGAAATCAAGTGAAATCAGCGTGTTAATCTATGAGAATAAATTCATTAAACATCGGACTTTTTTCATGCTCAGCAGTTGGAACCCTTCAGAAATACTACAGGTTTCCCTTCCTCCACCCCCCCCCCCTCCGCCCTTACAATCACTATAGAAACTCCTTAAATTCATAATTTAAAAATGTCGCCGCCATCTTAGACTTCTTAATTCTAATATCAAACCGAAAAAGATAGAAAAGTGGCGTTAGACTTGTTTATTTATAAATCTTATATTATAAGCAATTACGCTAATTAAACTGTATTTTTATGTTCTTTCATCACTAAAGTAACTGAAACGTGCAAAACACTGAATTTAAATACGGTTCCAAATAATTAAATTGGAAAAATTCAGAGAAGTCGAGGTGGTAATGTGGGTTATCATCATGCTTATAAGGGTTAACCTGTTCCTGCGATTTCCTTCAGATGCTCCCAATTTGGATTTTGTTAAGCGAATTACGGATATTGATTCGTAGGTCTAGGAAAGTGAATTTTCTAGCATGGCGATTGTTCGACCGGATGACTTTCCTGCGAACTCGTCTCCTCGGAGTCTTCTTAATTAAGCTTGCTGTCCTCTTCCATCATGGCACATCCGTTGACTTATTCGATTTTCTCCTCCTATATTACTCCTCATTCCTCGTCGCTTAATTTCGTTTTATTGAACTAGCTGATGTCCCTTGGTAGGTATGACCCGAGGAAGTTGCGGTCGCTGCTTCTGCGGTTCTCCATCGTAGTGGATTTGTTTCGCCATCGTCTCAGATCAGTTTTTGGCTTTTTGCTTCGCACACCCGCGTCTTTGTCTATCCGTCCGGCAGCCCTTCCTTCTGGGCTAATGGATTTAATTTCTATAGATATTCTATATTATATAGATTATGTAGCGACCTCATATTGGTTTGTCTCCCTCATTAGAGTTTACCCTGATTTCTGCAAACGAAGGTTCCTGTGTGTAGATTCTCATCTGAACCGGGCTTCATAAGTTCAATCCAGTTCAATCTTCCTTGGGCGATACTTCGAATATAGAGATCTTTTTCATTCTCTTTCTATAACTTCTTTCTTAATTATATCATATTCACCCATTTTACAATGTGTGATAAAGCTCTTTACCATCATGCAGAATCTTAAGGAATGAACTTCCTCGTTTATTATTATTATGTTTCAAGTTGCTTCGCGTACTGCCATCTTGGGATGTCCCATCAGATTGTTCCCCACGATTCTCTTTGCGAAAACTTTCATCGAAGGATCGTAGTGGAGGAAAATCCTTCTTATTTTGTATTTCGCTTGCTCTTTACTTCACTTTTTATTTGAATGATTTCTTTTTTATTTTCTATTTTAGATTTCTGTTGGTGCATTAGATTTCGTTACCGCAGTACCATCGTGATGGATCGCACGCGTAACGACACTTTATGTTTACATGAATTTAACATGAATTCTCACGCGCTCTGTAGCGCGAGTTTATCACTCGATATGAGAATAACGATTCGAATGTGAAAAAAAATTATTTGATAGGTTCTTCTAAAATCAATTTTTATAGTATAATTGTTAATTATTACGAAATCAAACTTATTTGTTATTTCGACCATCCTAATTATTTGTCACATTTTTGAGTACATATTAAAGGTTAATAGTTCACGAGGCGCTGTCACAATGGTCGTTATCGCATATTGAGGGGGTCGCCAAGTCTAACTATACCGAAATGGGCCAGTAAGGTGTTGCTACGGATAGTGTGGCGTGGTGGTAGTTATCTACGTCTTGCGCGACCGTAGATGGTACACAAAGTACTCATAATCAACGTCACATGAATTATTCACGACGGTTCATCGCAAATGTCCTGTGCTATTATGGTAGTTTGCGCTCCTACACCGCGAATAGGCCAGATCGCCATTGCTTAGCACTGATCAAATGCTGATCAGTGCTAAGTTCGGAGGGGGACACACTTTGGTGTCCCCCTCCAAATTTGTTGAAACTTTGGTGTGTGGTAGAGTATCGAAAATTAAGAGACACGTATTTTTTTACCGATAGAAAAACGGTTTTAGGGGGTGAAACATATCGTTAAAAAGGATTTTTTTCTTTTGTCGGAGATAACGTTTTAACGGTACGAAATGTAAAAAAGAATTTAATTGCAACCACCTTTATTTTTTCACGTACTATAAATTGGATACGATAATCATGCAGATAACAATAATTTCACATTGTTTATTGCAAAAATGGAACTCTTACATACGTATCTCCGAGAATTTTTAATTGATTGAGATGCAAATTTGCATACACATGTCTTTGAGCGGGGATCTGGTAGGCGGGTGGAGGTAGCGAGACGAACATAAAAAAATACACAAAATGCCGAGCCGTTCAGGTCACAACTACGGTTGCTCGTTTTTTTATTTTTCACGTCAATGAGAGCAGTCACAAGAGCACACACTTTTAATCTAACAACAAAGTAACACACAGAGACGGTAAAAAACTATGTAGCAAGCGAAGTTAAATGATAAGCGATGGACAATGATAAGCGATGGTCAAAAATCAAGCGACGGTCAAAAAACAAGAAAGATAAACTCGATGACGGTTGAGACGCGCGATTGCTAGAAATGTTATCGAAGTAATGGTCGCGAGACCGGTTTCGACGAACCACGAGGCGAGCCGTCGAGCATCGTAGAGGGGGGAGCGTCGCTAGCATCGAGCGACGCTCACTCCTCTATCGATTACGATTACAACTCGAGTGCTGTCGCCAAAAGATTGTCCCCACCGTCACACAGAATGGCTGGCACTAGTAGTTGGTCGTCAGTCTTCTGGAAGAACGCCGTCTCGATTAGCGCCGACTGGAAGTAGGATGAGCTTGACGATGAGCCTGGTGAGCGTCGTGGTGGCGGTCTTGACGATGGCGACTCTGGCGAGACCGTCCTGTCCTGGAGGGAGCGCAGTAACTCGGGCCAGTGGTCACATCGTCGCCGAGTAGAACAATAGATCCCTCCTGCACCTCGTGAGAAGGTCGTTGCCACTGCGAGACGGCCTGGAGCTGCTGCAGGTAGCCAGTGGACCATCGAGTCCAGAAGGATTGAAGTTTTTGTTGTAGGAGCTGCCAACAAGCTAAGCGAGGCAGCGACTGGTAGGTTAGCGATGGTTCTGGAACAGCCGTCAAGGGGCCTCCCACGAAGAAGTGCCCTGGAGTGAGCACGTTAAGGTCATCAGCGTCGTCAAAGAGCGGATCTAGTGGTCGAGAATTGAGCACTGCCTCGATTTGAGTAAGTAGCGTGGAGAGCTCCTTGAAGGTGAGCCGATCGTCGCCGATGGTTCGCACTAAATGGTATTTCACGGAGTGGACGGCGGTCTCCCATTTTCCTCCAAAATGGAGAGCCTCAGGTAGGTTAAAGGACTACCTGGTCCCGTCGTCGAGCAACAACTTGGCGAGCTGGTCTGACTCCTTGGAGGTCGATGAGAAGAGAGCCTGCAAGAGCCGCTCTGCGCCTTGGAAAGTGGGCCCGCAGTCTGAGTACAGATGATGACACATCCCTCGGCGAGACACGAATCGCCGGTAGGCACCGATAAACCCGTCAACAGTATAGTATGGCACGACCTAGAGATGGGCAGCGGAGGTGACCATGCAGACGAAGATGGAGAGCCAACCCTTGACCGACCGGTGACCACGCCCCTTCCAGGCACGCAGCGACACCGATCCTGCGTAGTCTACTCCGGTGTAAAGTAAGGCCCTGGACGGGGTGAGCCGGGCAAGCCTGAGCTGTCCCATGAGCTGCTGAGCCTTGGCTCCTCAATGTCGAGCGCAGATCACACAGCGAAGGATCAGGGAGCGGACTGGAGCTCGTCCGCCCAACACCCAATAGTCTTGACGGAGGCGAGTGAGAATCAGCTGGATGCCGCCGTGCAGGATCCGTAAGTGAGCATCTCGTATCACCAACCTGGTGAGAGCTTACGTGCGGGGCAGGATGATGGAATGCTTCTGCTCGAACGCGAGTGGAGCGCGCGAGCGCTCCGAGTTGAGTTACGGCGAAATCGAGTTACTGCGCGTTGACACACCGCCGTAATCCGGAGTAACTTCATGCGTGAGGAAAGGCGCTCGACTAGGTCCCTCTCCGCTGGCTGGGTGGTGCGAAGAGCAAAGACTGCGCCGGGCCGCTTCTCGAGACGGGCAGGCGGAGCCACTGGAACCTCTACGATGGGCCAGCAAGTTGAGTCGTACAGGAGCCACGAAGGTTCATGCCACAACAAGGGGTGGCATGCGACGGAGAGACCCCGGGGTTGTCATGTCAACTCTGACAAGATGATCCGCTTCATAATCGGAGTGCGAAAAGTGGACTGTAAGGAGAAGGAAAACACGTCAGACTCAGGGAGCCGGAGGAGGCCGAGGATCTTGGTCTCCATAACATCCATTGCACGGGTCGACTCAGGTGGAGCTGGGAGCTGGAGCGAGGCGAGGAGGGGCCGATGATTCGTATACCATTTGGAGAGGGGGGAACCCCCTGCAGCACACAGACCGCGAACCCGGTCACCGACCTCAGCGAGCTGTTCAAAGGTGTCCGAGCAGCCACAAATGTCGTCGACGTAACGGCCATGCAGCATCGGCATCACTGCCAATGGGTAATTCGCGCCTTGATCCTCAATGAGCTACAGCAACGTTTGTTCCGCGAGAAAAGGAGCATGTCTCATCCCGTAGGTGACGGTGATCAGCTGATACGTCGCAGGAGAGCCGTCGTGGCCACTCCGGAGACCCTCAACCCTTCTGAAGACAAGTCTCCATGTGACAAGATCATCTCCGGGAACAGACAGCCCCGGGCGGGAGGCGCGAACATCTTCCTCATATAGCCGAGTATTTTATACTCGTGCAAGAACTCAGAGTAGAGCTGGTGAAGTCGTGGATTCCGCTGCAGGCGAGACCTAAGGCGCGAGAAGCAAGCGAGCGCTGCGCGGTGAGAATCCCCAAGAGCGACAGGCGACGAGCATGGTGCGGAGCTGGTCGTTGGAGACCCTGACATGGAAGGCCAATGCGTCAGTCTGAGGCGGCGAGCCGGTTGGTCCAAATACCAACCATCCGAGTTGCGTACGCTGGGCTACAAGCATCTCTGGTCCGGCATGAATAACCTCAGAGAGGAGGACCTGGCCAAAGACATCGGCGCCGATAAGGATGTCCATGGGAGCTTGTATCTGAAATACGGGGTCGGTGAGCTCCAGATCACGAAGGCGTGGAAAGTTATAATCGGCAGCCGAGAAGGACGGGAGAGCTGCCATGAGTCGATCCAGTATGTGAGTAGTCACGGAGAACCGGAATGACGAGTAAGCTGACTGGATCGTGAGCCGTGCTGAGCCGGCCGTTATACAAAACGCGGAATCTTCGACTCCGGAGAGCTGGACGTGGGACCTGTATTTAGACAAGCGAAGTTTTCGTACCAGCACCGAAGATACCAGTGAGATCTCGGAGCCGGGGTCCATGATGCGCTGGATGGGGTAGGTGGCATCTTGATCCATTACGAGCCGGGCTGAGCAGGTCGCGAGCCGCACTCCGTGATGAGTACCAGACGGAGCGGTGGTGACATCCTAGCTTCACAGCGGAGCAGCGGTGTCTGAGCCCGGGCGAGCTGGGCTGACGTCTCGTGTCGGTGACGTCTCAGATCCCTTCGGGATCTCCGGTGAGGCGGATCGAGGATGTGAATCCCTAACTGGTACAATATTGGCAGGTGGCCGCGCATCCTTCATCGCGGCGTGCAGTAAGGTGTGATGCCGCTTATGGCACGATGAACATGGGCGCATCGTCTGGAACACCCTGATACTATGCTTTCCGAGACAGTTGAAGCATAGGTAGAGCCGGTCCGTATATATATATATATATATATTGTAACGTTGTACAACTTCCCTCCCGCCGGTGGCCCCCCCAAAAGGCAACCGTTCCACGTAAAAGGTAAACAAGTAAGTTATAAATTATTATTTAACCCCCTAATTCCCGTCCCTCCCAATTATTGTAAACTGTGCAACACTTATCGACGCCCCGAAGACACAGGAATGAAGAAAGAAGATCGCCACCATCAAGGACATCCTGAGGACACCCCGACTGGCCCAACGTATCACCATCGGAGGTATCAGGACGTCCAGGAAAAAGCCCACCAGATCCACAGTCACTCTCTCCGCACCGAAGGAAAACCCGCCAAAAATCAAATAGATCGTCCCGTTCATCGTCCACCGGTCATCGATCGACGCGGGGACACAGGAATGAACGAGATGGCAGCAGCGCGCAACGAGAATTATCGATCCTAATTACCCTAAATCCCGATACCTATGAGAGCGACCCTACCATACCGACCGCCTGACCTAATTACACCCATCTCCCGCTAGATCTCCCCCACTATCATTCCCAGCTATCGATTCCCCATCGACCCGATATCGAGTAACCCGTGCCGCTGCTGCCCAATCAAAAATCAGGACGTCCCGGCCACGAGGCCGAGGGAAATTTGGAGCTTCCGCCCGAGGAGATGACTCGCACTTTTGCGGGAGCTACCGGCGAGAACGGCGCGGATAATTAGCGAACCGAAAAATTAGAGAAGAAATAAGAGAAAAATTTGGAGTACAGCGAGAAAATTTAGCGAAGTTAAAAGAAAAGAGAGGAGAGTGAGAGAGTGAAAGAAGAGTGCGGCGTGTGAGTGATAAAGGACGAGGGAGAGCGACAGGATACCAGGAGATCGACCAACTGTAAGTGTTGCACAGTTCCTTTTCGAAAATATTTGGCATATGCCCTTTTTGATATTTACCCCTTTTTTCTCGCAAGATATACCTTGTATCTTAGAGGATCCCCTCCCGATTCCCTAGTGCGTTTTTGAGGTCTTTCCCAAATAATATTTAGAGAAATACAAACTTTGGTGTTATTCAAAGAACGTGGAACGGTTGTGCGCGAATAGCCGTTAAGATTAGAGTACCCCTCCCTTTCATTCCCCTTCCCCGAGCCACCAGTTTCAAACCGTCCCACCTTCTAGAACATCCCGAATTTCAAATCCAGATCAACACCAGTGGTAATCAGTAAGAGGCCAAATAGAGTCGGAGAACCACCTTCCCTGAGATACCCTTCCCCTCCCCTTAGACCTGTTATTTATGATATTATTATTTGCGTGTTATCTTTTTTTTTGGTTTTCTAGTATTTTGTTAATTTTGAATTATAAATTAACTGGCGCCCAAACCTTCCCTATTTTTCTATTATACCTCCCCGGAGATCGTCCGCCGATATAGATATTTAATTTGGTTTTTTTTTGTATTGCGAGTTACGCATTTTTTTTTCTGAGTTGTTAAATATTCCATTTAATAAAATATTTGTCATTTTTGTTCTCGTAAACCCTTGCCCAGGTTATTACTTTCTTTTACCCCCGTCCCGTGATCTCCCCCTCCCATCGGCGTGACAATATATATATATATATATATATATATATATATATAGAGAGAGAGAGAGAGAGAGAGAGAGAGAGAGAGAGAGAGACACACACACAGAGAGAGAGAGAGAGAAAGACAGAGAGAGAGAGAGAGAGAGAGAGAGAGAGAGAGACACACACACACACACACACACACACAGAGAGAGAGACACACACACACACAGAGAGAGACAGAGAGACAGAGAGACCATTGTGCAGAGGTGTACTGCCACATGGCGCGTCGCCGGGTGGCGGATAGGGGAACACTCGCCGTCGAGTCGCGGGCGGCGGGTAGGGGTAAAATAAAATAGCCCCCGCGGACCAAACACAACCCAAGCTAAGGTGTTAGATACCGTGCCGAGAGCTGCATGGCATCTGGGAGAGATGTCACAAACGGTTCCCCTGGGGCACCTGGTCTAACCCCAGGTGTATTTAAGTGGCCTTACCCCAATAACCAGGCTCTGCTGGGGCGGACCTCTTCACCTAGGTTCTCGTGGGAAATAGAATGGAAGATATAAACAACAAAAACCAAAAAGAAAAAACTGGAAAACATTATGTGGACGAGGAAACCAAACGGAAGACCGAAAGTACAAAGGAGGTTGCCCAAAAAGGGCAGAGTCCAAGTACACCGGAACCCCAGCAGCAACTGGCACAGCTGGAAACGGAGGAATTGCGTGCATTTACCAAGCTTGGCAAACGCATTCAGGTAATTGAAAGAGTTGTACAATAGTACCATAACATCCACAAATCGATAAGCGATGCTATTATTGAGGCGATGGTTTTTTATCAGCAAATGCAGGAGCACAGAGAAGCCATAGGCAAGATTAGAACGCGAGAGCAGGGTATCCTACAGTCAGCCAGTTCAGAAGGGCAGTACGAACGCAGTGCGACTTTGGCGAAAAACCGAGTGGAAAGGAAGGATGTCGTTACCCGTCGTGGACTGGTAGAGAAGGGGCGCAAGAATAGTGTAACAGAAGGGACAAGCGTCACCTCCAAGACACATGACCCAAAAGAGAAAAGAGAAGCATTTCCCCCCCCCCCCCTCCCCCCCAATTATAACGCCGGGGAAAAAGAGGCGAGACGGAGGCGTAGCGAAAAGCGATCGCGATGAGGGAAGTACCTCTCGTAATGGAAATACAGAACAAGAGCCACGTATGCGCAAGTCAGAGTGGTCAAAGGTGGAACGAAGAAAGAAACCGCAACGGGAAAAGACTACAAAGGCGCACCAACCGAAGTTGATCCGGAGGAGAAGAACGGAAGCCGTTGCAGTAAAGGCAAACGGCGAAGTCTCGTATGCAGATATCCTTAACCCCTTCCCGTGCTTTAACGTGTCTAGCTCGTGATGAAAATTTTGGCCCAAATATGAATATGATGAGCCAGGCTCGGGAATAGATAGTCGGCCCAAACATAAACATCACGAGCCAGGCTCGTAAATAGATAGTCGGCCCAAACGTAAACAACACGAGCCAGGCTCGTGAATATATTGTAGGGCCAAACATAAATATGATGAGCCGGGGTCGTGAATATAAATATTGTAATGTAGCGGTCGTAATCGAATGTCAGTTCTTATTAGTACGCCACAAGAGTTAGTCACGAGTCTCATAATTGCTCTTACAAAGTAGTTTATATATTGAAATTGAATAAACCCTTACAAATCGTATTGTCACCTTTCTCGAGCATCACTTTGACCTGCTTAAGAAGCGTTAACGCCTAACACTTGGGCCCAAGTTTCGTCGAGATAAATGGCACGGGAAGGAGTTAAAGAAATCAAGACCAAGGTGGACCCGGAAGAATGCGGAGCTAAAATCGCGGGTATACGACGAACACGGGCAGGTGAGCTTCTGGTCGAGATAACGAAAGGAAGCGAAGGGACAGAGAAGTTCGAAATGCCGTGGCCGGCGTGTTAGGGGACAACGCAACAGTACGCACAATGGCAAGAAACACCACATTGGAGATTCGGGACCTAGACGAAATCACAGAAAACGAAGATATCGTGGTAGCACTAGCAGAAGCAGTGGAAAATACGGACAATAACGAAAACCGGAAAATGGTCTCTGGTTCGAGGACACTACCGGGAGAGCGGCTATCGCACTGTTGAACAGTCACATGACAGTAGGAGAAGTGGGCAAGGCGACAGCGAACTTCGTGTGGGTAGCTATAGACGGGGTGAGAGTTTATAGCTGTTACTTCTCACCAAACCTCGACTACGAAGACTTCCTGATACAGCTCGCTTAACTGGAGGAAAGCATCAGAACAGCTAATACCGATGTACTCGTAGCGGGCGATCTAAACAGCAAATCTCCGGAATGGGGATCCAGGAGATTGGATAATAGGGGAGAAGCCGTGTCGGAGCTTATAGCAAGATTGGACCTGACGATCTTAAATGAGGGAAATGAGTTTACTTTTAGACGCGGACAAACGGGATCAGTGGTAGACGTCACACTAGCAGCAGCCGGAATCGCGGCGAGAACGGAAGGTTGGAAAGTACTGGAGGATGCCACATTAAGCGACCACCAGCACCTGGAATTTAAAGTGAACAGCGCGCCCAGAGACCACCTGGAAAAAACGGACAGTGGGGCGGCCAGAGAAAGCGGCTGGCTACTACGGAGACTTGACACGCCCTGACTGATAGAAGTACTGGAAAGTGCAAAAAATGAGGCCTCTCTGCAAAGGCCCATAGAGAACGGAAATCCAGATTCAGTGGCGAGCTACATGGCCGAAAAAATAGCCGCAGCATGTGATGCGGCCATGCCAAGAAGAAAGAAGTATACATCAGGAAAAAGCACAGTATACTGGTGGAACTCCGAAATCAGCGAATTGAGGAAAAAATGTACGGCGGCACGCAGGGTGGCCCAGCGGCGCAGGCGACGAGGAGACGAGCTGACCATCCAGACCTTACAGTCCCAATTCAAAGTAGCAAGGAAGAACTTGCGGTTGGCGATCAAGAGCAGTAAAAGGAGAAGCTGGACCAAACTGTGTAGTACAATAGAAAACGATCCATGGGGACTTCCATATAGGATAGTTACGAAGAAGCTGGTAGGTCGCAAACCTATTCCCGGCTTAACGTGCCCAGCTAGAATGAAGGAAATTGTGACCAGTCTATTCTCAGCACATGAGCGATGGTTAGCAGAACCCACATATGGCGAGAACACAGGAGTCGTTCCCCTGATTATCGAAGAGCTACATGAGGCGAAAAAGAGGCTCCAGCCCGACAAAGCACCAGGACCCGACAACATCGCGAACGAAATTATATATGTAGTAGTACAAGTATGGCTAGAGCTACTGCTCGAGACCTACAACACGTGCCTGAACAGTGGAATCTTTCCCGAAAGGTGGAACAGGCAGAAGCTAGTTTTACTTCGAAAAGGGGACAAACCATTGGACGACCCGTCATCGTATAGGCCGATCTGCCTTCTAGATAATATGGGAAAGCTCTTCGAGAGACTACTCCTTCAAAGACTCGAGAAACATGTCGAGAATAATGGAGGTCTGTCCGAAAAACAATACGGTTTCCGGAAAGGTAGATCCACAGTGGATGCTATGGCAAGAGTAATCGAGGTCGCAAAGAGAGTTAAGTAGGGAACTTGGAAAACAAAGGGATTCTGCGTCCTAGTGACGCTGGACATCAAAAACGCGTTCAATTCGGGAAGATGGGAGACAATCACGAGCACGCTAGCAAAGAGACAGGTGCCCGTATACCTGAGAAGGATGATAGAGAGCTACCTGAGCAATAGAAAACTCATATATGATACGGAGAACGGACCCATTGAGTACGAGGTGATGGCAGGAGTTCCACAAGGATCGGTTTTAGGACCGTTTCTGTGGAACGTTATGTACGATGGCCTCCTGAATTTGGACCTTGCAGATGGGGCAACCATTGTTGGTTTCGCCGATGACGTAGCGGTGGTGGTTGCAGCGAGAACTACAGCCACGCTAGAGATGGTGACAAATGAGACCCTTCACTCGGCCAGTAAATGGTTGAAGGACAACGGTCTGAAGCTGGCAGTACACAAGACCGAAGCCGTTTTAATTACGGATAAACGGATTTTCGCGACGCCAAATATCGCACTGGAAGGGCAGATTATACCGTGGGGTAAAGCTGTAACGTACCTTGGAGTTCAGGTTGATAATGGGCTTCAGTATGTTGACCATATCACCAAAATAACCGAGAAGGCGGCAAACACAGCAGCCTCCTAGCGCGCTTGATGCTGAATATCGGGAGACCCAAAGAAGAAAAAAGAAGGTTGCTCAACAGCGTTGTCCACTCCCAAATATTATATGGGGCAGAAATATGGGCTGCAGCGGTCGACAAGGTTGGAGAAAAGAGCAGACTAGCTTCGGTACAACGACGCAGTGCCTTGAGAGTGATATCCGGATACAGGACAGTCCCAGAAGGAGCCGCTTTGGTTCTGGCGCGTACGCCGCCAATACGACTGCGAATACAGGAGAAACGGGAGATCTACGAGGAGTTAAACCAGTATACGCAAGGTCAGGAAAGAGAGCAGCAAAAAGAAGCCGTAAAGCAACGAGTACGACAACGACTCATGGAAAGATGGCAAGCGTTGTGGAGTGCGGACCTATCGGGGCGATGGATGCACAAGCTTATCCCCAACGTCGTACCATGGTGCAGCATAACTCACGGAGAAGTAGGCTATTATCTCACGCAAGCCTACACCGGACATGAGTGCTTTAACGCCTATCTGGAAAGGTTCAATAAAACAGACAGTGCGGCATGTCTCCAATGTGGACAAAGCCCGGACGACGCACGACACACTATCTTCGAGTGTCGGGAAAATGAGAACGATAGACTAAATGTGAAGGAAATACTAGGGGGTACGGAACTCACCGAAGAAAACTTAGTGAAGGCAATGCTGATGAATGAGCGTACCTGGGAGGCAGTAAAGTCCTTCATAATGGGTATTATGAGGAGAAAAGAAGAAGTCGAAAGAGCGTGGAAATCCTTAAACGTCGCGCTAGAAGAACCGAAGGCAGCCCCAAATCTCTAAAGTGGAGGTGGGAGCGGGAAGAAAAGAGAGAAAAGAAAATAGGAGGAAGACAGAACAGGGCTAAATAAAGCACACCACATTGTAGTAATGCGAAAGCGGGTCCAGTGTGGTGTGAGGAGAGGGAGGAGGGGTTTTAGTTGGTAAGAATCCAACACTACCCAGACGAACAGGGTGTCTTATAGAAAATTTGCCCTCCTTCCGAAAAAAAAAAAAAAAAGACAGAGAGACAGAGAGAGAGAGAGATGATGATGATGATGATGATGATGATTTTTTATTTATGCCCTAGCAAGCTATGGGGCAATTTGACTGTACTGTGTATGCACAGACCGCAAAACCGTACATTGGCAAATATACAATTATATAGGTCGCGCTATTTATACAGTAAGTACGAATAACAAAAACACAATATAATAGATTTATACAGTAAGTACGAATAACAAAAATACCATATCATAGATCAATAGAAATAATGTAGTAAAATAAACAAAATAAACAATGGCCGTTGAGATAAGAATGAAGGCAATCCAACACAATAATGCAAACTATAGTAACAGTAGTAGTGCATAATGCACAATGTAAAGTAACAATGGATAATATGATAATAGTAATAGTGATAATAGTAGAATTAATATTAGTTTAACGCAATAGCAGCACTAACTCCCTACAACTACTGCATGATTCACACAGTAGACTAAATTGTGGTTCAATCGCTTGATAAATGTTACGAAACTGAGGATAAGACGGAATGAGATGACACGTAAACGATGTGTCAAGAGTGCAAACACCAATTCATATTTCGAGCTAGTGCGCCTGCCCCTCTGATTCAAACAGGTAGTTGAGAAGTCTGCTTTTAAACACCTCGACGGACGTTGACGCACGAACATTATTCGGTAGCGAATGCCATAGGAGAGGACCTGAGATACGGTAAGAACGATGGAACGTAGTTGTTCGGTGGATAGGAATATTAAAAGAGATGAGATCATCGCGCCTAGAAGACCGTCTCACATCAGGTGCCTCCCTGGGCACAATCTCACTGATGTACCGCGGCACGCTGGAGAACAGTGCTCGGTACATCGATACGCCAAGGAAGTACGTGCGCCGGCCCTTGACTGAAAGCCAGTTAAGCCTCCGCCTGTATTGAGTTATAGATACATCGCGCCGCAGGTCAAATATAAATCTTATACAGCAGTTCAGGAGCCTTTCCAGTTTACCGTTGAGGGTCTCAGGGAGGTCGTGATAAACAAGGCAGCAGTAATCGAACAAGGGCAGATAGAGCGACCTGACTAAGGTGATTCGCACATCTATGCTAAGTGAGCCCTTATGGAATTTTAATTTATGTAACACACCATGAATCCGTTGCGACACTGCAGTGACCTGACTGTTCCAAGATAAGTCTGAGCTTAACATAATTCCGAGGTTGCGCGCTTCCGTCACATATGGGAGAGTTAACGCACCGATGGTGATCGACGGGATCTCAGATAGATTTATCTCCGCGACGTAGGCCCTACTACCGATGATTAGCGCCTTCGATTTCGCGATATTAAGGGCTAACCCATTTTGTTTCGCAAAATCAGCGATGACATTAACATCATCCGTCATCATAGCGATCCCCCTGTTTAATTCCGATGGGAAACACTGCAAGTATATTTGAGTGTCATCCGCAAACATCATGTGGTTGCAGTGTTGCAAGTTCACACCAATGTCATTTATATACAGAGAAAACAATAGCGGTCCAAGAACTGAGCCCTGCGGTACACCAGATGATAAGTAGATCGGATCAGAGAAACCACCACTGCCATCAGCAACGACCTGCGATCGACCGGAGAGATAGGAAAAAAACCACCTAAGCACCGCGTCAGAAATGCCAGCCAGCCTCATCTTTCTGAGGAGATTGAGATGAGGAACCGTGTCGAATGCCTTACTAAAGTCAAAGAGGACCAGAATGGTAAGCTTCCTCTCATCGACACCACGCCGTATGTCGTCCGTGACCCTCAGCAGAGCAGTTTGGGTACTGTGAGCGCTTCTATAAGCTGA
>CAXFZK010000353.1:50000-51799 GCA_964007305.1 Netelia melanura
ATGAGACAGCACTCCGGAAAAGTCGCTGATGAAGATGGAGAACAACAGAGGACCTAGCACGGACCCCTGCGGAACACCTGACCGCAGCGGCCTCCACGATGACTGTCTCCCCTCCCGGTCGCAGACTGCCTGGGTGCGCCCTATGAGGTATGCGGAAAACCACCTCACTGCACGGTCGGAGAAATTCAGCGCAACAAGCTTATTAAGCAGTAGGTCGTGTCGAACGCAATCGAACGCCTTCGAGAGGTCAAACAGGACGACGACCGTTACCATGCGCTTGTCGATCGCTAGCCGGGCATCGTCAATAATTCGGAGCAGTGCCGACTGCGTGCTATGGTGGGCACGGAAAGCCGACTGGTAGGGGTCTCGTAGGCCACTTGCATCCATATACATGGAGATTTGTTTTGCAACAACGCGCTCAAGCACCTTCGACAATACGCAGAGCAGCGAGATGGGCCGAAAGTCGGAAACGGCGCGCGGTGTCTTGACCTTGGGTATCGGGCAGACGTAGGCTTTTTTCCATACCGCTGGATATAACGAGTTGTCCAACGAGAAGTTGAAAAGGTGGAGGATATTTTCCTCCACGGCCGGCAGCGCGAGCCGAAGCATCCTGAGCGATATGCCGTCACAACCTGCCACGTTTGACGATGCCATACGCAACGCCGAGTGGAGTGCAGTGCGTGTTACAGGTCTAAAAGAGAAGGCCGCCTCTCTGTCCAGAGTGGGAGTCGGACCAGGCTCTAGCGGCGTGGATGCACTTCCCGCCGACAGAAACTGGAGATTCAGCTCCTCCAGGGAAAAAGCTGGCGCGAGTTGCGACTTCGTCGTTGGTACAAGGCCCAGCTCACGTAGTCTTGTCCAGGTTTTCGATGCGTTGTTCGTTTCAGCTTCAAAGCAGGTCCGGTAATAGTTATCACGCGCCGACGATAACGCCTCCTTAACTAGGTTTCGGAGAACAACGAACCTCTCCCGTAGGTGCTGCGGCCAAATTTTCCGCTTATCGCAAGCCTGTCGAAGCCGATCCCTCCGCCGAATCAGTTCACGCAACTCCGCAGTTATCCACGGCGCAGGTAGCCGCTTAATGACGACCCGCTTGACCGGAGCAAGTTTGTCGAACTCGCCCAGGATAGCAGCGCCGAGGTAGTCTGCCTTATCATCCACGGATTCCGTTTCGTAGAATCGGTCCCAATTTACGGCCGCCAGGTCGCTGCAAAGCGACTCCTCATTTACGTTGCTTAGGCTTCGACAAGTGAAAGACGCAGGTACTCTCCTGGGCACAAGAACGTCGTACGTAATATGAATTAAGTCATGCGCGGAGAGAAACGGCACCGGGTACTGGCCAACATCGCAGATTTTCGTCATGCAGAGAGAGAGAGAGACAGAGACAGAGAGAGAGAGAGAGACAGAGAGAGAGAGAGATTGATTGATAACCATTTAATTATGCCAAGGGTACCAGACCCGAATGGCAACGGTACAAAGCTGATAGAATTACAATAAGCAAATTTACAGATGATAATAATACAGAGCAAGACGTTCGATATATGTAGCAACAAACGGAGAACTACAGGTGCCATAGTCATACAGATAAGCATAAATGCTACTAAACATATCGATATAAAAATTAATATAAAACTATAACTATAAATATAAAAGTAGATGCAACTAAGTGTATATGTTGTGACGGGATAAACTCCAAGTTAGCAGATGCCAAGTAAATATAGTGTAGGGGCCTTAGTCGCGGCCGTGTAGAGCGTTCGCTCCCGAGAGCGTCCGTTGCTCGAGCGTGGCGTCGAGAACGA
>CAXFZK010000354.1:12500-15000 GCA_964007305.1 Netelia melanura
TCTCCTAAGCCCCGATCGGTCTACGCGTCGTCTCCGAGCCCCGATCGGTCTACGCGTCGTCTCCGAGCCCCGATCGGTCTACGCGCCGTCTCCGAGCCCCGATCGGTCTACGCGCCCGACCAACACTAGAGACGACGCAAAAAAAAGTTGAATTTTTGTTTTTTTTTTTTTTTTTCCCCATCTACAATCAAGTTCAATGCTCTAGAGCAGAACTTCGTGCCGAGTCGGGGCGCGCGTCGGATATACGCCCCGATCGGTCCACGCGCCGTCTTCGAGCCCCGATCGGTCTACGCGTCGTCTCCTAAGCCCCGATCGGTCTACGCGTCGTCTCCGAGCCCCGATCGGTCTACGCGTCGTCTCCGAGCCCCGATCGGTCTACGCGCCGTCTCCGAGCCCCGATCGGTCTACGCGCCCGACCAACACTAGAGACGATTCAAAAAAAAGTTGAATTTTTTTTTTTTTTTTTTTTTTTCCCTCTCTACAATCAAGTTCAATGCTCTAGAGCAGAACTTCGTGCCGAGTCGGGGCGCGCGTCGGATATACGCCCCGATCGGTCCACGCGCCGTCTTCGAGCCCCGATCGGTCTACGCGTCGTCTCCTAAGCCCCGATCGGTCTACGCGTCGTCTCCGAGCCCCGATCGGTCTACGCGTCGTCTCCGAGCCCCGATCGGTCTACGCGCCGTCTCCGAGCCCCGATCGGTCTACGCGCCCGACCAACACTAGAGACGATGCAAAAAAAAGTTGAATTTTTTTTTTTTTTTTTTTTTTTCCCTCTCTACAATCAAGTTCAATGCTCTAGAGCAGAACTTCGTGCCGAGTCGGGGCGCGCGTCGGATATACGCCCCGATCGGTCCACGCGCCGTCTTCGAGCCCCGATCGGTCTACGCGTCGTCTCCTAAGCCCCGATCGGTCTACGCGTCGTCTCCGAGCCCCGATCGGTCTACGCGTCGTCTCCGAGCCCCGATCGGTCTACGCGCCGTCTCCGAGCCCCGATCGGTCTACGCGCCCGACCAACACTAGAGACGACGCAAAAAAAAGTTGAATTTTTTTTTTTTTTTTTTTTTTTCCCTCTCTACAATCAAGTTCAATGCTCTAGAGCAGAACTTCGTGCCGAGTCGGGGCGCGCGTCGGATATACGCCCCGATCGGTCCACGCGCCGTCTTCGAGCCCCGATCGGTCTACGCGTCGTCTCCTAAGCCCCGATCGGTCTACGCGTCGTCTCCGAGCCCCGATCGGTCTACGCGTCGTCTCCGAGCCCCGATCGGTCTACGCGCCGTCTCCGAGCCCCGATCGGTCTACGCGCCCGACCAACACTAGAGACGATGCAAAAAAAAGTTGAATTTTTTTTTTTTTTTTTTTTTTTCCCTCTCTACAATCAAGTTCAATGCTCTAGAGCAGAACTTCGTGCCGAGTCGGGGCGCGCGTCGGATATACGCCCCGATCGGTCCACGCGCCGTCTTCGAGCCCCGATCGGTCTACGCGTCGTCTCCTAAGCCCCGATCGGTCTACGCGTCGTCTCCGAGCCCCGATCGGTCTACGCGCCCGACCAACACTAGAGACGATGCAAAAAAAAGTTGAATTTTTTTTTTTTTTTTTTTTTTTCCCTCTCTACAATCAAGTTCAATGCTCTAGAGCAGAACTTCGTGCCGAGTCGGGGCGCGCGTCGGATATACGCCCCGATCGGTCCACGCGCCGTCTTCGAGCCCCGATCGGTCTACGCGTCGTCTCCTAAGCCCCGATCGGTCTACGCGTCGTCTCCGAGCCCCGATCGGTCTACGCGTCGTCTCCGAGCCCCGATCGGTCTACGCGCCGTCTCCGAGCCCCGATCGGTCTACGCGCCCGACCAACACTAGAGACGACGCAAAAAAAAGTTGAATTTTTTTTTTTTTTTTTTTTTTTCCCTCTCTACAATCAAGTTCAATGCTCTAGAGCAGAACTTCGTGCCGAGTCGGGGCGCGCGTCGGATATACGCCCCGACTCGGCACGAAGTTCTGCTCTAGAGCATTGAACGTGATTGCAGAGAGGGAAAAAAAAAAAAAAAAAAATTAAACTTTTTTTCGCGTCGTCTCTAGTGTTGGTCGGGCGCGTAGACCGATCGGGGCTCGGCGACGACGCGTAGACCGATCGGAGCTTGGGAGAAGACGCGTGGACCGATCGCGGCGCAAATACGGGTCCGTAGACCACTCGCCTCGCCCAGTTGTTGCGTTTGGGCGACCCAGGTTTTAACTTCCGTTCGCTTATCGAAAAGTGATATATCCGAGTGAGTCGTTCGATAATTTCGAGCCTTTGCGATAGATTGTTTTGTAAAAATCAATGGGGAAGTTTGACCGTTGTTGGAGTTTGGTTGAGAATCACAATACTACTCGCTCTGCGGTATACGTCATCCTTGGTATTTTCTGAGTATGTAGACCGGTTCTAAAGTGTCCCTACCTATCTCTACATCGATCGATCTGTGAAGTACTTTGAGATATTCATTGTATGCCCGATCGTTGAGGGACGT
>CAXFZK010000354.1:20000-22500 GCA_964007305.1 Netelia melanura
GCGAAGCGCTTCCGCGCATCGTGGTTCGGAGGCCGCCCCTGACCACGCGCGCGTCGCCGCCCGGCCCCCTCCGCCGCCGGCTCTGCTGGTTCGAGACCAGCCCGGCGGACAGTGCCGGCAGGGCGACGCCCGGCGCCGAACCACACCTCGGGCAGCGTCCTCTCCACGAAGGCATCTAACTCCTCTCCCAGCGCACCCGGAACACCCCCACCCGCGTGACAGCACCTCTCCAGGAGGGCCCCGGCACCCGCGACGCGGGACGACCGGGGATACCCGCCACGGCCGACCGCCCCGGACATACGTTCCTGCCATTCCAACAACGTCCCCGCATGGGGATGGCTATAGCTTGACGACCCGACGGCAGTCGCCGGCGGGCCATCCGTACCGACCAACCCGGGTTCCGCCATACCATCCCGAGCCGCTGGTGGGGACGGCGGCGGATCTGACTCGCCTCCGTCCCCCTCAACGTCACTTTCATCCCGACCAAGCACCGGCATGACATGCACCCTGACCACAGGTGGGGACGGCGGCGGGTATGATCCTTCGCCGTCCCCCCGCCGGTCCATTACCGCGCTTTCCACCCCGTCGGGAGGAGGAACATCCCTCCCCCCTCGGGGCTGGTCCACGCGGCCTCTTCCCTCTCCCCCACGCAAAACCCCTACGATCTCGGCAGGCCGCGCCCGCTCTCCCCCTTCGGGGGGAGCGAGCGCGCGCCTTCTGTCCGAAATCTGCTTACAGGTCTTTCCCGGGAAGTACCGCTGCAGCTCTTTATTTGGCTGCCTATGATTTTTATAGATTTCATTAAGAGCCCTTAGGCGTTCTATTTCCTCTGGAGTCCATACGTAAGGGCGCCTCCCTGGCAAACCCTCCCGCTGGTACTCCCTAACTCTATTTTCATTTCGCAGCACGGGGTGTTGCCACCTTTCGTGCTGCGAACGTCCTCGCTCCGTCGGGAAAGACCTGTCGCATGCCCCACATGCAAACTCATGCACTAATGCGGGGCGAGGTCCGCCACAGCGATTTTTATGACCGTTCCAGTTATTAAGACCGGGAAAGTCCCGCGTGCACCGGTTGCATCTCAGTGAGATGCACACCTCCCGGTGTTGCTCTTTGAAGTGCTTAACGAGCTCCCTCAAAGTGAGAAAAGCTCTTATTTGGTCACGCCGCAGGCAGACCTCACACCGCGTGTCCCCGTCCCCTAACGGAACGGGGATTACGACTCTCATATTCCTAAGACACGCCAGTCCGTCACCATTGATCCCGTGATCTACAGCCGGTAAACCGGCCACGGGGGACTCGGGATCGGAGTCCCCCGCGTCCGAGGCTAATTCTAAGTTGTCTCTATTCATTGTTTTGATTTTTAAAGCCCTATCTCGACGCTCCGACACGTCTTTAACGAACAAATGGCCAGGTACTTCGGCCCGTCCCGGTCCCAGATGGGGATTCCGTGACCTCGATCCCGCGAGCGTCCCCTGGAGCTAGTCTCCCGGAAACGCATCCAACGCCCACCGGCGGTAACTTCCCGCCGGCATAGGCCCACAACCAGTGCTGCGTCTGTAGCCACCGACGCGCTCCTGGTAGCTCCAAGGTAGCGCGGCGGCGGCTAGCTGCACAGTTGGCACTTGCCTTCGGGGGACAGAAGGTCCCCCGAGAGACTTTAGACTCAGGACGTGGGGGCGTCACTCCCCAAACGCCGGTTAAGCCGGCGCCCCTTCGCTAAAGAGAGTCATAGTTACTCCCGCCGTTTACCCGCGCTTGCTTGAATTTCTTCACGTTGACATTCAGAGCACTGGGCAGAAATCACATTGCGTCAACACCCGCGAGGGCCATCGCAATGCTTTGTTTTAATTAGACAGTCGGATTCCCCTAGTCCGTGCCAGTTCTGAGCTGAGCGTTGAATGGCGGCCGAAGAGGACGACCAAGACGGCGCAAACCGCCAAGGAAGCCTCGCAGCAAGGAAGATCCGCGGGAGGCCAAGGCACGGGACCGAGCTCGGATTCCAACAAGCACAACCGAGATCGCGCCTGCGTTCACCTCGCCCAGGCCCGGCACGTTAGCCAAACCCGCTTCCCTAACAAGCCCGACGCGCCCCGCTCCTCAGAGCCAATCCTTATTCCGAAGTTACGGATCCAATTTGCCGACTTCCCTTACCTACATTAGTCTATCGACTAGAGGCTCTTTACCTTGGAGACCTGCTGCGGATATGGGTACGAACCGGCGCGACACCTCCACGTGGCCCTCTCCTGGATTTTCAAGGTCCGAGGGGAAGATCCGGACACCGCCGCAACTGCGGTGCTCTTCGCGTTCCAAACCCTATCTCCCTGCTAGAGGTTTCCAGGGAACTCGAACGCTTATACAGAAAAGAAAACTCTTCCCGGATCTCCCGACGGCGTCTCCAGGTCATTTTGGGTTACCCCGACGAACTCTCTTGCGAGGGCCCGAATTGTATACGGTTCCGCTGCCGGGTTCCGGAATAGGAACCGGATTCCCTTTCGCCCGA
>CAXFZK010000355.1:2500-17140 GCA_964007305.1 Netelia melanura
AATCGAAAATATATTGAGCTATAAATAATATAAAATTAAATCAAAATGAGAATAAATTTTGCGAAGGAAGGAAATTGCGATTTGATTGCATCGTCGTGACGCGAGGTATTTATATTTTATCTGTGAGGACTGGATTTACATTTTATTGATATTAATTTTTCGTTTATTTATTCTTGTATAATAAAAGTCAGAATAAAATACTTGGATTAAAGATCGTTACGTCAAATATGAAGAAAAAAAACACACAGAGATGGAAATATGATAAAAGAATGTTTGAAAGATAAAAGATAAATGAAAATTATTAAATTATGAGAATAATTGGAAAATACAAAATTAGTAATAATTTTTCAAGCAAGTGTAAATTAGAGATAATTATTTTTTCTTCTCGCTATAGCATTATCGATAATTATTAAAATTGATCGATCATCGATATTGCGAGATAAAAAAAAATCTTAACGAATAAATGTTTTTTTTTTTTAATTTTGTTTCCGAGCCAATCTCCGTTGGCCCGTGTCGAAACCCGAACAACGGGCAAGTTCTCTTGTTCGACTCTCTAATTAACGTGTCGGGCATGTCGCGCGTCGTTTGGGAACGCCGAAGCTCGGGCGTTTCCATCACCGTGGATTTTACTCAAATTCCCTAACAAATCCACCAGAGACGGAAAGAAAGACAGCGGGAGAGAGAGAGAGAGAAAGCGAGAAAAAAAAATTGGCAAAATTTAAAAAAACACAAGAAAAATTTTCCTTTTTCGTTCGGATTTTTTGTCTACGTTTTTGGGGCATAGAGGTCACTCGGTAAATTTATAAGAAATATCTCGTTTGCTTCCTCGTATATGGGTCGCTAAATATAATATAAAATATAGAAATAAAATATGGATAGAAATATCGCAAAATTAAAAAAAGCCCAAAAAAAATCTCCTTTTCCACCCAAATTTTCTGTTTACATTTATAAGAAATATCCCGTTTGGTTCCTCGTATATGGGTCGCTAAATATAATAGAAAATATAGAAATAAAATATGGATAGAAAAATCGCAAAATTAAAAAAAGCACAAAAAAATCTCTTTTTCCCACCAAATCTTTTGTTTACATTTCTGGGCCATAGAGGTCCTCGGTCAATTTATAAGAAATGTCCCGTTTGCTTCCTGGTATGGGTTGCTAAATATAATATAAAATTTAGATAAAAAAAATCTCAAAATTAAAAAAGCACAAAAAAAAATATTTTCCATCCGGACTTTTGTTTACATTTTTGGGGCATAGAGGCCACTCGGTAAATTTATAAGAAATAGCCCATTTGCTTCATGGTATGCGTCGCTAAATATAACTTAAAATATAAAAATGAAATATAAATAAAAAAAAATCTCAAAATTCAAAAAGCACAAAAAAAATCTCCTTTTCCATCCGGATTTTTGTTTACATTTTTAGGCCATAGAGGTCAATCGGCGAATTTATAAGAAATAGCCCATTTGCTTCATCGTATGCTTCGCTAAATATAACATAAAATCTAGAAATGAAATATAAATAAAACAAAATCTCAAAATTCAAAAAGCACAAAAAAATCTCCTTTTCCATCCGGATTTTTGTTTACATTTTTAGGCCATAGAGGTCACTCGATAAATTTATAAAACGACATCCCGTTTGCTTCGTCGTATGGGTCGCTACGTGAGAGCGATACGCGTTTAAAAAGAAGAGCAAGGGACAACAGGAGACGGCGAAGTCAGTAAGCGACGGTCACGTTCGCTGGTACAAACGCGTCGAATCCGGATTTTCCTCGAATGCGAGCGCATTTGCCTTCCGGCCCGCAAAGACGAAAATAAAAATAAACGACATTGCCGCATTATATATATATATATACATATATATGTTGAGGTTAAGCACGAGCGAGAGTCGAGTTTGTCATTTCGGCGAAATTCGTATCGCGGTGGCGAGCGCTGAACGATGCTTGTGGCATTAAATCCAAGTCGCGCTCCCTTCCCCCACCACTCGGCCGCTGCGCCTCGTACTCGCAACGACCCCTACGGCAGTCGCTCCCACTCCGAGGCGCGCGCGCGCCACCGCCACTAGCGCCCTCTTACGGCCACGTGACGACTTATTTCCCGCGAAATTTGAATAACCAACATAAAATCAAAAATATTGAAATAAAAAATCTGAAAAAATTAGACAATTATAGAGAATGAAAAATTCTCATTGTATTATACGAGATATATATTTGTTTATACCTATATTTTATATGTAAAATTATGTAAACAAATTTTATATCGAAAAATTTATCGACATTTTTTTTTTTTTATTATTAATTTTAAACTAATGAAAAATTCGTGTTTTTTAATGAATCTTTTTAGAAATCGTTAGGTTAGTTCGTGAACACGTTTGTAGAAAAGTGTTGCGGCAAATTTGGACGAATGACGCAAAACTCACTCGCGGAATTATTTTGTACGTCGGTTGATTTTATTTCTAGAACGTCGCGCGTTGTCCGACATATTTCACACAATATTTGTACACACTCATACGTTTATAATAATTCGTATATAACGCGAGACGAAGACTTATTATACACACAATGACAGTAACGACGACGACCCCTCCCTCGAATTATATTAATAATAATAAGCTTTATGAAATTTAGCCCGAGGTGAAAATAAATTGGCAAGGTCAAAAAAAAACGTCACGTGACGAACAAATCAAACAACGGCAAATCTCCCGAACTAAATTTACCTTATTTTTACAAAATAATAAAATTACACAAATTTTAATTTTTGCAAAATAACGCAATTAATTAATATTGTTAATTTACGCGATTAATTAAAAATACGTACGATAATGCGAAATAAAAATATCAATCGAAAGTAAGAATTGAATAAAACCAGAGACTCTTTAATCCTCGACAATTATAAAAAACAGAATAAAAAATTGACTCGAATAATAAAAATCTCAATTAAAATTACAATAATTTATAAAAAAAAAAACATATCTAATGTAAAAAACTAATACCAAATCAATTTTAATTCCCACGATTAAAAAAATCGTTCGAATTAACGAAAGAAAATAAAACGATCGAGCGACCAACTTGAATTCCAAACTAGCAACAACATTGTGTCATTTTTCGTCGTTAAAACGTGAGACATCGAATCCCGTCGGCTAATTTCGCGTCTCGATAACGAATTCGAATCAGCGACTTAATCTGGAATTCCAGAAACGGGCAAATTCCAACTAAGACGACACCGACGTTGATAGATTCGTTCCAATCTATTCTCGGGCAATTCGTCTCCCCCTCTCTCTTCCCCTTCTCCCCCTCCCCCTTTTCTCACTCTCTCTCTCTCTCTCTCATCGATTCAAACGAGTCTCAAATCAACGAAAGAACATACAACCTCCCCCCCTCATTCTCTCCCCCCTCCCCCATCCTCCTTAACAAACTCGACGCGTGTACAAGCGTGAATTTAAAATACACACGCGCTAGCCTACCGTGCCACACGTTTGCACACGCCGCCGTCGTTCAGGTGCGAGTCAAAGAAGAAGAAGAAGACGACGAAAGAAGAAGGAAAAAAAACAACAATAACAACAACAACAACGTCGTTGCTCTTGCCCTGAATACGAAATGACCGTTCGAGTTAGCGAGTGGAGAGGGGGAAGGGCAAGTGGAAAGGGAAGCCTTCTTCATCGTCGACTAAACGGGGCGCGTGTTGCATGATGGAAGAAAGAAATAAAATGAAATAAAAGAACTAAGATGGAATTGAGACTGAGTCCCTCGAGAAATTGTTTTCTCGTGTAGCAACACGACTTGCTCGAGTCACCGGTATGAACGAGTCGCATTACCACGAGAACTTTACCGATCTCTGTCTTTTTATCCCTCTTTCTCTCGATACTTTGCATTTTTTTTTCTTTTTTTTTCATGGAACGCACGAACGAAAATTCTTGTTACGAGACAAGACGGAGAGATACACCGACTAATTGATCGAGATCCTAAAATGGCATTGGAAACGACACGCCGCACGAATGCCAAACGATCGACCACGGTTTCGATACGAAATAAGAAACTCTGCGTGTATCGCGAATTATCTCGTAATGGAATAAAATGGAAAATGTGAGTTTTTTTGTTTTTTTTTTTTGGGAGGGAGTTTTCCTTTTGTTGGAAATGTTTTTTGTCGATTGGATGTTTATTTTTATATTTCAATTTGTGTAGTTTGTCTCGATGAAGGAAATGAAATTGTTTTTTTTTATGATTTAATTTTTGAAGATTGGATTTTTTTTTGTAATTAGTGAGAATTTTTTATTTTTGATTTATTGAGGAAACGGTTCGAGTTTAGGGATAAATTTTAGCGTTTATTTTGTGGCTTTTTGATTACGTAGTTTCTTAATTTGTTAGTTAATTTTGTTATTTCGTAATTTGTATTTATTGTGTTTGTTTGTTTTTTTGTCTTTTGTGTTTTGTGTTTTTGTCGATTGCGCGTTTATTTTTATATTTCAATTCGTATAATTTGTCTCGATGAAGGAAATGAAATTGTTTTTTTCATTATTTAATTGTTGAAGATTGGCTTTTATTTATTTTGTAATTAGTGAGAATTTTTTATTTTTGATTATTCGAGGAAACGATTCGAGTTTACGAATGAATTTTATCGTTTATTTTGTTACTTTTTGTTTACATAGTTTTTTCATTTGTTAGTTAATTTCATTAATTCGTAATTTGTATTTATTGTGTTTGTTGTTTTTTTGTATTTTTAATTTAAACGATTTATGCGTCGTAAAGGAAATGATTCGATTGCACAACTCACCGATGGATAATCGAAGTCTGGGGAAGACGAAACGTCCAGTACGTAATCGACTCTACTCTGATTCGCTTGATCCTCGAGCGTTACAGGTGGCGTGAGTGTGCTCATCGCGCTCGTTATCGTCTGAAAAATAAAGATCGAACGATCAACAAAATTAACGACGATTAATTATCGTTAACGGTAACGTTGGAATTATCGTTAACGAAAAAGAGAGAGGGAGGGGGAGATTGATTGATTGATTGATTAAATGTAATATTATTCCCTAGCAAGCTATAGAGAAATGTATATAAATTACAGAAATTACAGAAGTTACAAAAATTACAGAAATTATTCAATGCAGTAATAACAATAGCAAGTTAAAACTAAAAATGTATAGATACGTAAATTATAAAGTAAACAAGTGAACTATTTTTCGAGATATAATTATAATCAATATTAACAACACGTATTGAATACAATAATTGATATTGAATGGTTCGGTTAACACGAGAGTTTTCCGGAGAAAACTTAGAAAATAAAACTCGATATAAGAGTAAAGATAAAAAATAATCAATAATGATAATATGATGAGAGAGAGAAAGAGAGATATTTATTTAGAATTTATTTATTTAGAAAATAAAATTCGATATAAGAATAAAGATAAAAAATAATAAATTAAAATAAAATTATGAGAGAGAGAGAGAGAGAGAGAGAGACAGGGAGAGAGAAATTTATTTAGAATTTATTTATTTAGAAAATAAAATTCGGTATAAGAATAAAGATAAAAAATAATAAATTAAAATAAAATTATGAGAGAGAGAGAGAGAGAGAGAGAGAGAGAGAGAGAGAGAGATTTATTTAGAATTTATTTATTTAGAAAATAAAATTCGATATAAGAATAAAGATAAAAAATAATAAATAATAATAATATGATGAGAGAGAGATATTTATTTAGACTTTATTTATTTAGATATCTATTTATTTATAAAATAAAACTCGACATAAAAATAAAGATAAAAATTAAAAAATGATCAATAATAAATGATAATAATATGATAAAAGAGAGAGAGAGAGATATTTATTTAGAATTTATTCACATAGAAAATAAAACTTGATATAAGAATAAAGATAAAAATTAATAAATAATAAATAATAATAATACGATGAGAGAGACACAAAGAAATATTTATTTAGAATTTATTTATTAAAAAAATTAAACTTGATATAAGAATAAAGATCAAAAATAATAAATAATAATAATATGATGAAAGAGGGAGAGAGAAAAAGAGAGAGAGAGACGCTAATAAATTGTCCAGAAACAAATAGAACATATCGTTACGAAGCACGATCGGCCGAGATTCGAACGAGATCGGATGGAAAATAACACGTTTTTATTCATTGCGTAATAACGATAAATCGATTCGAATAAAAATTCGTTCGAATCTCGGTGAATACAATTTTTTTTTTTTTTCCTTTTTTTTTTCTTTCGTTCGATTCTCGTGCTCGTTTCGTCTCGTGGTAAGAACGCTCGTCGACGGGTGAAAGGTAAAAAAAAAAAATCGTTCGGTGTATGTGGCCACTTTCGATGGAGGTCAACGAGCCGAGCATTGCAACGAGCTAATCCCATCGAGAATATCGGACGGAAGACTATACGCAAAGTAAAAAAAAAATAATAATAATAATAAAGAGAAAAGAAGAAGAAAAAAAGAAATGATTTATTCAGAACGATCGAAAGATTCGCAGCGATTGAAAAATGTTCATCGACAGAAAGCAAAGAAAAAGAAAAATGAAAAATAATAAAAAGTGATATTTAAACGAAACTCGTTGCCTCGACTCGAATCTCTACTCGTTTGGATGAAATTGATCTCTCTTGTTTCTCTCTCGATTTTTTCCGTGTAGAATATTACTCTTGATCTTAGGAATTATTTGAGAAAAATGTTGAAAAAATATTTTCACGAATTTTTGTAAAAAAAAATTTTTTTTATTTTCCAGATTTTTTGCTAATTTTATTAGTGGAAATTGTAACGAACTAGCTGGAATGGAAATGATCGATTGAAAGTAGCTCGTTTGTTTGATTTGAAAAATGTTTTCTGTAAAAATGATAAAATTAGGAAAATTTTTGAATTTTTTCTTTATTTTCATATTTTTGTTCTCTACGACGATCTACATTGCTCTTTTTTCGTCGTATTAGTTACAAAATATATTGAACATTGTATTAAATTCATTAATTTCCTTATGTCGAAAAAAAAAAAAAAAATTTTCTTTATTTCTCTTTTAAAAAAAAAAATTAAATATTCATCGAGAACAAGGCCAAATTTTTATTGTGAGAAATAAAAACTAGCTCGCGACTTCTATTTTTCGTTCAATCGATTACAAAACATAGAAATTAAATTAAATTTCGAAAATTTCATTAATTGTCAAATATTGAACGAAATTGTATTTTTTTTAATTTTTTATTTAAAAAAGAAATTTCAATATCCATCGAAGACACGTACGAATCTTGATTACAAAGATAAATTTTGATTGTGAGAAAAAAACAAAATTAGCTCAGAACAGTTATAAGAGTCGTTTACATCGTTGTACGTAAATCGTTACAGGAGTTTGTAGAACGCAATATTATTCCTACACCGGCCACAATGGCGAGTGATACGAACATTTTTATCTTTGATCACCAACGAAGATCATTTATAATTATTATCTACAGCTGACTAATATCGCGCGATAGCTCGGAGGAAAAGAGACAGAGACAGTGAGAGAGTCTATTTCAGTCACGAATTCCCATACGCACGTAGCAGTTAGCTCGTTCCGAGTTTTACAGTGTTACAGTGTTGGACGCGATACACATATACAGGGTGAACCACGCAACGTGTGGAGCGTTATAATTTCCAAAGTATGCGTTGCAAGAAAAAATCTTTTATACAAAAGTTACATGGTTTAAAAGGATGCACTACGTAGTGCATCAATTTTTTTTATAGTTTGAGGCGTTTCGAAGATTGCAAGGTCAACTTTGTTTATTTGTGTGAAGAAAATTTGCAAGTAATAAATGAAATTACTCGTTAGGTATTGGGTTTAGGGCTAATAAAGGTCGATACTTTTTTACTCAGAATTCGATTCTCTATCATATTTTGCTATAGAAATATAGTGTTGTGTTTAAAAATACAAAGTTGACCTTCAAATCTTCGAAAGGACTTGACCTATACAAAAAATTGAGGGACTTTGTAATGCATCTTTTTAAAGCATGTAACTTTTGTGTATAAGATTTTTTTGTGCAATGGATAATTTGGAAGTTATAGCGGTGTAAACATTGCGCGGATGACCCTGTATACAGGGTGAGTTTCATAAAGTGTCTCAAATTTTATTTCAAGGTAGATGGGATCGTTACAAACAAAAGTTGCAAATATACATTGGGGATATTTTGAATAGTTTACGAGATATAAATTGTTGAAGTTGGTCCAATCAGAGCGCGGTGAGAAGCGTTAGCGCCGCCCACTCCCTGCCCTAGCCGCAGAGTCAATTTCATTTATTATATTATTACGTAGTCACTTTTATTTCTCAGGCATTAACTGCTCTGCATGGTGCCGAGCGCGCCGGGAAGCATTGGTGCCGCCCACTCCTCGTCCTAACACCCAATGCCCGAAAAATAGAAACGACTGCGTAATAATGTAATAATTAACCCTTTCGCTAAGGATGCATTTTCCGGCGTCCTACCCTCACTGAACATTGGGCGACTACAATCGCCGTTTGTACATAACGTAGCGATTGTCAACTGTCGGGTGCCTTAAGGGAGCTTTCCAGTGTGACAGCCCGAAAAATCGCTGTTTTTCGCGATTTTTTTTTTAAAGAAAAAATAATCTAATCGGTCTGGTTTTTTTTGTATATTAATTGGGTATTGAAGAATACAAAACAATTTTTTGAAGATCGATTTATTTATTAATTAATATCTATAAAAATGATGAAACAATTGTTGCAGAAAATGCACTTGGATGTGGTGTCCACGTTGGGGGTCACAATTTTGATCTGAAACAAAAAACACAAAAAGATTATTGATCGGTATATAATTGGCTTTCGTGCTATGGAGGCTTTTTTTTTTTTTTTTTTTTGCAAAAATTGCGCCGGTTTGAACAAAAAGTATCGATTTTAGCATTTTTTTTTTACATTTTTTTTTACAAAAAAATAGGAAGATGTCAAAAAAAAAAAAAAAAGCTTCCATAGCACGATAAACAATGACGTTAAGAATATTGTGTAAAAAATTCAACTCGATAGCTTTAAAACTCTGCCCTCCAAGTTGGACACCGTTTTGAAAAATGCTGTTTCGAGAAAAACGCGTTCAAAGTTTCAAGTGAGGAAATTTTAGGTAAATCGTTTACTTACGGTCAATCAGCGATGCCAGGTCCATACAATATCCCTTCGGGGAATATTCGGAAGAGTGTATACTATTCGATAAAGCAAAAAAGAAAAATCGATTTTTTGAAAATTTCACACTGGAAAGCTCCCTTAAGTCACCGGTCGTACGTAGCGAGTGTCAGGCGACGGGTAACTATAGTCACCGCTCGTAGCAAAAGGGTTAAAATTGACTGCACTGACTTTTGCAATCTCAAATGTAACGCCCTACACTGTGCTATCTCTACGGTTAGGGCGGGGAGTGGGCGGCGCCAACGCTTCTCGGCGCGCTCTGATTGGACCAACTTTAAAGATCCATATCTCGTAAACTATTCAAAATATCCCCAATGTATATTTACAACTTTTGTTTGTAACGATCCCATCTACCTTAAAAAAAAGTTTGAGCCACCTCTTATGAAACTCACCCTGTATATACGAAATACATAGATATATTTCGTGCATACAGATTACGTCGACGAGTGTGCTCACACGGCACGATTAATTCGATGCCCAAGAGCCCGTACGAATGATGTAATCTTCCTTAGTTTTGAGAGTATATCATTAACCTCTATATTATTATACGCGTCTCCAACGATAGATTACGCCGTTCGAGAATCAGAGAAAGAAACAAAATAATTATTCGTAAAACGTACGGACAGCATCGAACGTTTCTCGTCGGAAGTTGGATAAATCGAGAATAGATAAAGGGACGAAAAAAAATATTGGAAAAAAAAAAGATCGTACATCTCGTTCGTACGACGAGATCGATATGTGCTTTATGGGAAAAATCGTGACTCGCATCCATCGTCGCTGTTTGTCTTGCGGATTTGGTCGAGAAAAAAAATAAACAAAATTTTACCGATCGTTGAGTCAATTTTTTTTTTCTTTTTTACCGGTAAATCGTAGTCCGGAGGAATAAATTTATCGTTTTCATAGTAACAGGAACAATTTTTGTTTCCATTTTTGAAAATTAATTGGCTTTTTTTTTTTTTTTTAAGAAAATGTTTTGATTGAATTTTTTTTTTTCGTTCTAAACAATCTGGCGATGACAAGGTTCCGGTAGAGGCCGTAACCACATCATAGTACGAGAACAAAGTGTTTGAAAATGAAGAAAAAAAACAAAAATTTTCCTACCGGACTCGACTTAAGGCGCGACACGTTTCCCTCAATTTTTAATTTGCGTCGACGACAAGGAGAACCGCGAGAGAAAAAATTAAAGAGCCCTGGGTTGCTTTGTGCAATTTTTCCTTGATCCTTACATGCCTCGTATAAAAATAAACGCGATTAAATATTTTGAAAAATATTGAAAAAAAAAAAAAAAAAAAAAAAAACTTTGTTTTTCTTCAAATTACAGAAAAATTATCGAGATCCGAGAATATTTACGTTTAATTAACAACGAGCTACGATTATAAAATTTCAATTAAAAACTAAATGTGTAAATATTTTGCGACGATGAAAAATAAAAACTTAAAAAAAGAAAATTTGTTTTTTCTAACAATGTTAAAAAAATAAAAAGATTCGCTCACCAGTATAGCGTCCCTGATATTTTTCTTGATGTCCTCGATCTTTTGCCGTTTTTCCCTGTAACGAAAATAAAAATGTTGATTCAAACATTGTATCGTAAAAATTGATTGAATTATTGTTCCAATTAAATATTCCGCTGTACGAGAGTTTCTCGCTCTCCGTAAAAGGAACGAGGAAAAAGTAAAACGCAGGAAGAAAGAAAAACCAAGAAATCGACACGAGAATTAAAAAATTGAAAAATATAATTTACAAACAAACAAAAAAAAAAACAAAATCGAATCAAATCTTAATTGCAATTTTGATGAATTTTGAAACGAGTAGCAATTCCCCTTGTCCCACTCCTAGCTTGCATATCTAGTCATAAAATATAAACAGATTTTGTCTGGTAACATGCTTTTCCTCTTATCTTTTTCGACGATTTACGACGTAACACAAGTTGCAGAGAGAGAGAGAGAGAGAGAGAGAGAGAGAGAGCGAGACGTTCCCAAGAAATTGTAAGAAGAATGAGAAGTGAAAGAAAAACTTAAAACGAGAAAGTGAGAGAAGGAGAAAATGAGAGAATAAAATAAGAGAAAGAGAGACAGGAGGGAGTGGCACAGGCGGTCGGATGTTTGCACACCGACGTTTTCATACATATTGTCTAGTCACTATCGTGTATTTTCCACGTTGCTCATCTCTCGCTGATATCACGAGCGAATGCTTAAAAAAAAAAAATATTTATATATATGTATATATGTAGATATATGTTTTTATTCCAGCTGCTAAAGTCGAGCGAAGGGGAGGAAACGAGGGGAGGGGGATGTTGAGGAACGTTCGCAGAGCGTAGAATTTTGCCCACGTGTTGATATCTCCGCGGTGAAGCAAAGGCGCAACTCCGTCGGTAGTAGGTACGTACTCCAATGTGAGATAGATAGATAGAGAGAGGGAGATAGAGAGAGAGAGAGAGAGAGAGAGAAGGAGGGTGAGAGATAAAGAGCTAGAAATTATTTTTAAAAAATGAACAAATAAAGATAGATAAAGAAAGCCAAATTGTCTGAGAAAGAAGAAAGATATATAATAATAAAAATAGTAATAATAATAACAGAAGAAAGATATTCTGTAATATTCTGATAATATAATAATAATCATAATAATAATATATAAAATATGTTATATTAATAATAATAATAATAATATATAATATAAAATATATATAATATATTATATTTATTATAATAATAATAATAATAATAATAATATATAAAATATATAATATATTATATTTATAATAAAAATAATAATATATAAAATAAATAATATATTATATATAATAATAATAATAATAATAATAATAATATATAAAATATATATTACATAATATATATAATTTTTTTTGTCTAGTCATACTAATAATACTAATATAATAATAAATTATATATATCTTCTGTTATTATCATATTCTGTTATTTATTATTATTATTTTTCAATAATTTCCAGCTCTAAAAAAAGATAGATAAAGAAATCGAAATTGTCATCTATATATATATATATATATATATATATATATATATATATAGAGAGAGAGAGAGAGAGAGAGAGAGAGAGAGAGAGAGATTTCAAGAGGCAGACTCTTCCGTGATGACTCATACTCGATCGCCCAGTTTCTCTCTCCATAGATATATATATATGTATGTATATAAATATATTACAATATGCGACAGATACGGACAAGGCTACGTTTGGAGAAACGTAAACGCCAAAAATTAACATATTCGTTTCGTGTCGGTTCTCACCACCGGTCTCGACCATCGTGGTAACCAAATCATACGCATTAAAATTTAAATTGACCAGCGAACGAAAACGAGATATATTTAACGATCGTGTAGTATTTCTTGGTGTCATAACGAGACCACCGGCCAGGGAAAATCCCTCGTACGCAAACGAAGAAGGAGGAGGAGGAGGAGGAGGCCACAACGAGGAGGCGGATTATTGGGTAATTTTGTTGTTTGTTTTTGTAATCTGCTTTCTTTTTTTTCTCTCTCTTTTGTTTTTTTGTTCTTCGCTGCTAACGTCAATTCCTCTTTATCGATATCAACACATATATCGTATTTTCCCAATGACGCAATTATCCTCGCTATACGTGCCTGAATTAAAATTAAATTTTAAACGAGAATTCTTCTTCTCTTTATTCTTATTTCAGTGTTGAAAATTTTCACGAATCTTTGTTGGCGAATTATTTGTTGATTCAAAACTTTTGCAAACGTAAATTTCTTTTTGGCAAAATTAAGAATAATTAGTAAGAATTATTTCTTTTTTTTTTAATTAAGAATAAATTAAGAATTGTTTCTTTTTTTTTTTTAATACAAGGTAGTGTATTTTTTTTTGTTTTTTTTTTTTTTAGGTAAATATAAATAAACGGAAAATGTGGGTGAAATCGATGGCTCGGATCGATAACGTGAATTTTTAATGCGAAAATTCAATCGAAGCTCCAGTTCTCTCGTGCCATACACCACATGGATATTTATAGACGATTTAATCGACGAGTTCCAAACGCGAGTTTGGCAAGCATCGAGACGTTTCTAAATGCGATACGGGTAATGGGTGAAAATTTCAATCGTATTTGTCCGATAAATTATCGCGTAAATACGACGCAAAATTGATCTATAAATTAAAAGGAATATTAGAAATTTTGAAATTTTTTTTTTTTTTTTTGTTATCGTTAATAGAATTATTGTAAAATCTTGAAACTCACGCTTCACTGAAGCCATTAACGTGCAATATCCTCATCTGCTTGACGATCGTGCTTTTTCCAGACTCTCCAGCACCTGAAATACAAAAATAGAAAAATTATTTTTACGATAATAAACGTATAACAAATTTCATTGTTTTGACGCAAAAAGAAAATCGTACAAACAATGAAATTTACAATTTGACGAAATTTAAAGTCGTTTGTTAAATTTGTCGAATAGTTTTATTAACAAATATACGAAATAAAATGAAATTAGCTAAATATTTCGCGTTTTGAAAATAACTTTTGATTAAAAAAAGAAAAACAAAATTAACGTTTTCAAGCATAATTAATATTATTACAGTTTAATTGATATTGAAGAAAAAACTGTAAGATACGATAAAACTATTTTTCATTACTTGTATAAATATCGGCGAAAAAAAAAATCAAAATCGTTAAAAAATTGTAAAATATGTTGAATAGTTTTATTAATAAATATACGAAAAGAAAATGGAAGAATTAGCTAAATATTTCACTTTTTGAAAATAACTTTTGATTAAAAAAAGAAAAGAAAATTAACGTTTTCAAGCATAATTAATATTATTACAGTTTAATTGATATTGAAGAAAAAACTGTAAGATACGATAAAACTATTTTTCATTACTTTTATAAATATCGGCGAAAAAAAAATCAAAATCGTTAAACAATTGTAAAATACGTCGAATAGTTTTATTAATAAATATACGAAAAGAAATGGAAGAATTAGCTAAATATTTCACTTTTTGAAAATAACTTTTGATTAAAAAAAAAAAAAGAAAATTAACGTTTTCAAACATAATTAATATTATTACAGTTTAATTGATATTGAAGAAAAAAATGTAAGCTACGATAAAACTATTTTTCATTACTTTTATAAATATCGTCCAAAAAAAAAATCAAAATCGTTTAAAAAATTGAATTTATAAATTTTGAGAAATTAATTGCTTTTTTATTTAAAATTATAATCAAGATTTATTTTTACGAGAGAATTATTTCAACGTGTATCATCGATTATTTCATGATCGAAGTAAGAATTTTTCGTTCATCGTTTTATACGCCAATTTTAATCGCACCTGCGATAAATTAAGACAATAACGATAATGATATTCGCACATGTAGTTCTATTCTTGGATATAAATACACTGTTTTTTTTTATCTAAGAGTACGAACGTATGCGTAGACGGACGATTATAGTTCTTTGGCGCGTGGTGATCCGCACCGGTCGTAGAATTTTGCCTGTAATTATCC
>CAXFZK010000356.1:5000-7500 GCA_964007305.1 Netelia melanura
AAACTCCGTTTTTGTCCTGTTCAATACGGCTTATAATTGGATCCATGACCATATTGAACAGCAACGGCGACAATGGGTCACCCTGCTTAACGCCTCTCTTTAACTCAATATTGACCGTCTCTCCAGCCATCCCCTTTACTGAGGTTTTGCATCCTATATACATGCTCTGGATGAGCTGTATAATGTGCTCGGGCACTCCCTGCCTTCTTAGCCCTGGTGAGATACTCTGGTGAGGGACGGTGTCAAAGGCCTTGGATACGTCCGCAACCATGACCACACCTCCTTCTTGCCATTTCATCTTCGTGATCGCTTCAGCAAGGATTGTCGTGTTCGCTCGGCAGCCGTCTTCAGCCGTAAACCCTTTCTGCCGAATAGACTGCTTTACGAATGTCCTAAGCCGTTGGTCCAGCATTGCTGAAAATGTGCGACACAACAGCGAGCCCACCGTGATGGGCCGCCAGTTCTTCACATCTGTGTGGTCCTTTCCCTGTTTCGGGATCAGGGTGGTTCGATTCTCGTTCCAGATTTTTGGGAAGATCCCGTGCAAAATCAGTATATTAAATAACATAGACAAGAGTTCCGCCACCCCGGATCTTGTTATGTGCGCCTTACGGACTCCATCCAGTCCCGGCGCTGATCTGCTTTTGATCTTTCCAATTCTCGTTTTTATTTCTAATGCCGTTATGGGTCGCCACACGTCCCCGATTCCATGTGGCCGATTAGGTATCCCCTCGAAAGATATGCTTGCGGGCCCCTCTTGACCCCATAAAGCATTATAAAAATTCCTTATATCCTCTACTGGCGGAGGATCTTTTCTCGTCTGGACGAATGAGAAATCGCCCGACATGGCTATTTCTGCCAGCCGCTTTGGGCACTTCTTGAAGAGTTCCTGACATCTTGCGAACTCTTGTTTCCTTCTCTGATTACCGTTAACCGGTCTTTGTTCGGCTGGTACATGCCTAGTCTTCCCTCGCCGCTTACGCTTCTGCGGCCCTCTTTCCTGCTGGTTATCAGCCTGCGTATGCGCAACTCTTCCTTCTACCCCCAGAAGAGGTATGAAGGTGTCGGTTATAAAACCATTTATCAATTGCGGTAGCGGACCGCCTTCCCGATTTTCTTGCCATAATGTAATGAGATCGGTGGCCGCGGCACTAAAACGACTCTCGGTCGGGACTCGTGCTGAGAGTATTGCGTTCTTCATCGCAATCTCCCATTCTGAGTGGGTCTGGTCAACCTCGCCCCGCTCAACTTCATTGGCGCCTCCATCCGTCTCTTCCGCACTTAAAAATTCGTCGTCATCGCTCGGACCAGGAGCGATGATCGACTCGTCATCTGAGTCGGGTGCCCCTTCCTCCTGCTCAGCCTGCTCAACCTCTTCGTCTTCGCTGCTTCCAGACGATTCGTCCTCTTCCTCGATAACGGCGACGAGGTCCCGTCTCTTATTGCCAATTTGCCGCAGAGTTTTGTGGGGCATATGCTCCCTTATGGCTTTGTTTGGGTATGCCTGGCCTTTGTACAACTCGTTGAGCTGCCGAAGCTGCTCGACTTCGTCGACTGTCCATACGGATAAAAGTCTGCCTGGCCGCCCTTTCGGCCTGTTCGCCTCTGCCGCCCGCTTTTCATTTCTGACTCCCGCATGCATGTGTCGCTCGTGCTGCGAGAGCCCTCGTTGTGTGCCCGCGGAGAATTTACAATTCTCCACACTGCACACATGCGCACCTTGGGGTGCCGGTTGTCTTCTTCCTGGGCACTTCCCCTTATGCGAGTACCAGCTCGTTATTGTTGGCCAGATTTTGGTACAAAAACGACACCGAAGAGACCAATTGGTTCCTCGGTGTTCGTTACTTAAATGGGCCACGAGGTCCTTCAGCTGCAGGAAACCTCTGCCCGTGCCAACGCTTTCGCATATAGTGCAGAGCGTCATGCCGGCGTTGAGTGGAACGTCGACAATCAACTCTGCCTGTTCCACATCCAAATCATTATCCGGGGTCCTGCTGGGTCCGTCTCCAGTGGTCCTCTCCGATCTTCCGAGCGTCCCAGGACCGGGTCCGCTCGGTCCGAGGCTATCTTTATTTGTCGCCATTTTTGTTTCTTTATTATTTAGGGATTATTGGCTCGTGCACCTGCGACGCCTCACCCTTCCCCACAGATCAATCGTGTCCATATTCAAGCCGGGGCGAATAAATTCGCCCGCGTCATCATAATAACTCCCATCCCTGCAGGCTCCTCAACGCAGTTCGTATTACTAATACGAGCTGACGTGCCTGCAGTTCGGCGTATTACCGTGGAGTGCCCACGTTCCAAGCTGGCGGAAGCGTCGAAACTAGTGTCGGGGATGTTGTGCCTCCTGGACTTAGCGATATTGCGTTCCGGATGTTCCACGCGCATTGGTTGACTTTGCCGACAACGCAAGTTTCGGCACTCAATGCTGGCTTCCTCCAGGAGCCCCACGCGCATTGCTTCAGATTTTATATGCGTGCGTTGATGTTCCACGCACATT
>CAXFZK010000356.1:15000-18126 GCA_964007305.1 Netelia melanura
TTTCGAAATATCCTCTCCTCGTTAACATTTCGTCACTGTTGCCACTAGTAAATCTTTCGACTCGGAGCGACAAGACGTACCCCATATCATGGGGCACTTTCTTATATGTTCGTGTTTGGAACTCTTCTTCTCCCAACAAATTTTTGCCTCGCCCGGAAATGGGTGAGTCGATGCTCAGTTCGCATATATGTTCCGTATTTTATAGATACGATTTTAAACATAACAAACGATAACGCCTACGGCGGTATACCACATATAGAGCCATTCGGTCAAAGACACCGACCCGTGGTAATGCTGCGCAATTATGTTACGTTTCATATTTAGCGGATAGTCGACTCGTACGAGCCGACTCATCGTCTCCCTTATAGTTACGAGCTGGTCCGCCTGCCGTTCGGCGCCGACCGGTCTTAGGCACGGCGGCAAGGCGGGCAAACTAGCTTCGAACGGGACCGGGCGCGATGTACACGTTCGGACTTTGCCAAATATTTGGAAAAAATTTTTTGATGTCGTTGGCGATCGTATTGAAATGGTTTCTTGCCCGAAAGACTTTCTTGACATTGTTTTTGTGAACACGAGTGTCGACAGGCTCGAGCTCATGTAGATTATTCATTGAAGTTACATGTAGACCAATCAACTTTCGGAATACCGCGACGAGAAAGTATCATAGATCAGAGATATTGCGTCGTAACATCGCGATAGAATAAAGAAAGAACTTCGGCCGTTTCAGGACAGAAAAAATGATTAAATTTCAAGTTTTCTTCGCGGCGTCTATAGTGATCGTCGGGCGCGTAGACCGATCGGGGCTTGGAGACGGCGCGTAGACCGATCGGGGCTCGGAGACGGCGCGTGGACCGATCGGGGCTTAGGAGACGACGCGTGGACCGATCGGGGCTTAGGAGACGACGCGTGGACCGATCGGGGCTTAGGAGACGACGCGTAGACCGATCGGGGCTCGAAGACGGCGCGTGGACCGATCGGGGCGTATATCCGACGCGCGCCCCGACTCGGCACGAAGTTCTGCTCTAGAGCATTGAACTTGATTGTAGAGAGGGAAAAAAAAAAAAAAAAAAAAAAATTCAACTTTTTTTTGCGTCGTCTCTAGTGTTGGTCGGGCGCGTAGACCGATCGGGGCTCGGAGACGGCGCGTAGACCGATCGGGGCTCGGAGACGACGCGTAGACCGATCGGGGCTCGGAGACGACGCGTAGACCGATCGGGGCTTAGGAGACGACGCGTAGACCGATCGGGGCTCGAAGACGGCGCGTGGACCGATCGGGGCGTATATCCGACGCGCGCCCCGACTCGGCACGAAGTTCTGCTCTAGAGCATTGAACTTGATTGTAGAGAGGGAAAAAAAAAAAAAAAAAAAAAATTCAACTTTTTTTTGCATCGTCTCTAGTGTTGGTCGGGCGCGTAGACCGATCGGGGCTCGGAGACGGCGCGTAGACCGATCGGGGCTCGGAGACGACGCGTAGACCGATCGGGGCTCGGAGACGACGCGTAGACCGATCGGGGCTTAGGAGACGACGCGTAGACCGATCGGGGCTCGAAGACGGCGCGTGGACCGATCGGGGCGTATATCCGACGCGCGCCCCGACTCGGCACGAAGTTCTGCTCTAGAGCATTGAACTTGATTGTAGATGGGGAAAAAAAAAAAAAAAAACAAAAATTCAACTTTTTTTTGCGTCGTCTCTAGTGTTGGTCGGGCGCGTAGACCGATCGGGGCTCGGAGACGGCGCGTAGACCGATCGGGGCTCGGAGACGACGCGTAGACCGATCGGGGCTCGGAGACGACGCGTAGACCGATCGGGGCTTAGGAGACGACGCGTAGACCGATCGGGGCTCGAAGACGGCGCGTGGACCGATCGGGGCGTATATCCGACGCGCGCCCCGACTCGGCACGAAGTTCTGCTCTAGAGCATTGAACTTGATTGTAGAGGGGGAAAAAAAAAAAAAAAAAAAAAAATTCAACTTTTTTTTGCGTCGTCTCTAGTGTTGGTCGGGCGCGTAGACCGATCGGGGCTCGGAGACGACGCGTAGACCGATCGGGGCTTAGGAGACGACGCGTAGACCGATCGGGGCTCGAAGACGGCGCGTGGACCGATCGGGGCGTATATCCGACGCGCGCCCCGACTCGGCACGAAGTTCTGCTCTAGAGCATTGAACTTGATTGTAGAGAGGGAAAAAAAAAAAAAAAAAAAAAAATTCAACTTTTTTTTGCGTCGTCTCTAGTGTTGGTCGGGCGCGTAGACCGATCGGGGCTCGGAGACGGCGCGTAGACCGATCGGGGCTCGGAGACGACGCGTAGACCGATCGGGGCTCGGAGACGACGCGTAGACCGATCGGGGCTTAGGAGACGACGCGTAGACCGATCGGGGCTCGAAGACGGCGCGTGGACCGATCGGGGCGTATATCCGACGCGCGCCCCGACTCGGCACGAAGTTCTGCTCTAGAGCATTGAACTTGATTGTAGAGAGGGAAAACAAAAAAAAAAAAAAAAAATTCAACTTTTTTTTGCATCGTCTCTAGTGTTGGTCGGGCGCGTAGACCGATCGGGGCTCGGAGACGGCGCGTAGACCGATCGGGGCTCGGAGACGACGCGTAGACCGATCGGGGCTCGGAGACGACGCGTAGACCGATCGGGGCTTAGGAGGCGACGCGTGGACCGATCGGGGCTTAGGAGACGACGCGTGGACCGATCGGGGCTTAGGAGACGACGCGTAGACCGATCGGGGCTTAGGAGACGACGCGTAGACCGATCGGGGCTCGAAGACGGCGCGTGGACCGATCGGGGCGTATATCCGACGCGCGCCCCGACTCGGCACGAAGTTCTGCTCTAGAGCATTGAACTTGATTGTAGAGAGGGAAAAAAAAAAAAAAAAAAAAAAATTCAACTTTTTTTTGCGTCGTCTCTAGTGTTGGTCGGGCGCGTAGACCGATCGGGGCTCGGAGACGACGCGTAGACCGATCGGGGCTTAGGAGACGACGCGTAGACCGATCGGGGCTCGAAGACGGCGCGTGGACCGATCGGGGCGTATATCCGACGCGCGCCCCGACTCGGCACGAAGTTCTGCTCTAGAGCATTGAACTTGATTGTAGAGGGGGAAAAAAAAAAAAAAAAAAAAAA
>CAXFZK010000357.1:0-18875 GCA_964007305.1 Netelia melanura
TAATTGGATATTACTCGCTTGTTAACGAGCTTCGCAAGCGTCTTTATCGCCGAGCGATCATCGTTATCACGAAGATTATCCGATTCGTTCTCTATGCGTGCCGCTCGATTGTAATCCCAACTTTATTATTTAATATATTTAAAAAATTAAAAAATTTTTTAAATACATTTTTGGATTTGTTTTCGTTTTTTTGTTTCTGGTTGTAATTAATTCGAAGCTAGCTAGTCCTGGATGAAATTGAAATTTGTGAAAACGGAAGATTTATTATGTTCTGTTATTTATTATAATATAAGTATAATTATTTTGTTAATAATTTATTTTGTGTGTGTTAAGGATTTATTTAACGAAATGGAGTAATTGCGAGAGGTGGGTTTGTAAATAATTAATTTGAATCGAGTAGGTATGTTTGATAATTGTGATAAGATGAGATGCAAATTTAGGGATTAATTATAATTGTTATTTCTTTGTTTCTGTACGTTGCAGATTTTTGGGGGGGATTTATTACAGTTAAGAAATTATCAGTGGTGGAAAAGTTATCTGCGCAAAAACCGCACCCAACGTGCAAACGCAGATAATGATATCCGGAGATATCGATTTTTTTTTTTTTCAATATTTGCAAGTAGTAAAGTAGGTTACTTTTGACTGTAATCTTCTTATCCCCCTGGCACAATAAGTTACGGGTTGCCACATTCGCTATGCCTCGCGATTTGCCACGGTTCGCAATTTTTATTCCGATCGCCAACGTGCAATTCGCGAAATAATCGCCAAGTTTCCTAATCATTTAAGAATACCTTTATTCCTGTGATATAGCGATTGACAAAATAATTTTTATTTTCATGTTTTTAAATAGCGATAGTTGTATGGGTGATACGATTTGTATTGATAATGTAATTATTGTAATATTAATTATAATATTATGTTGTTATTTATAATTTATGATATTATTTTTTATAAATAATATCATATGTTATATAATTAATAATTATCATAATTATCAATTTTATAATATTATAATTTTATAATATTGGCATAGAGAAAAGAATCTCATTAAATTATTGTTGATTTATAATTTTTATCTATCGTTTGTTTATAATGACGCAAAAACGAAATTGTCATATTATTAACAATTATCATAATTAATGAATGTTATAATTTTATTATATTGCCACAGAGAAAAAAATCCCATTAAATTATTATCGATTTCTAATTTTGATCTATCATTCGTTTATAATGACGCAAAAGAAAAATGTCATATAATTAATAATTATTATAATTATCAATATTATTTAAAGTATAATTCCATAATCACATAATTCCATAGTCACAGAGAAAAAAAACATTAAATTATTATCGCCTTCTAATTTTGATCTATCATTTGTTTATAATAACGCTAAACCGAACCTGTCATATAATTAACAACTATCATAATTATCAATATTATAATATTATAATTCCATAATATTGCCACAGAAAAAAAAATCCCATTACATTATTATTGATTTCTAATATTGATCTATCATTTGTTTATAATAACGCAAACATGAAACTGTCATATTATTAACAATTATCATAATTATAAATATTACTTAGATTATAATTCCATAATATTGCCACAGGGAAAAAAAATCTTATTGAATTATTATCGATGTCTAATTTTAATCTATCATTTGTTTATAATAACGCAAAACTGAAACTGCCATATAATTAACAATTATCATAATTATCAATATTATAATATTATGATTCCATAATATTGCCAAAGAGAAAACAATCCCATTAAATTATTATCGATGTCTAATTTCAATTTATCATTTGTTTATAATAACGCAAAACTGAAACTGCCATATAATTAACAATTATTATAATTATAAATATTATAATATTATATTTCTATAATAGTGCCACAGAGAAAAAAAATCCCGTTAAATTATTATCGCCTTCTAATATTGATCAATCATTTGTTTATAATAACGCACAACCGAAACTGTCATATAATTAACAACTATCATAATTATAAATATTATTTAGATTATAATTCCATAATGTTGCCAAAGAGAAAACAATCTCATTAAATTATTATTGATTTATAATTTTCATCTGTCATTTGTTTATAATAACGCAAGACCGAAACTGTCATATAATTAACAATTACCATAATTATAAATATGACAATTCAATAATATTGCCGCAGAGAAAAAAAATCTCATTAAATTATTATCGATTCCTAATTTTAATCTATCATTTATTTACAATAACACAAAAACCCCAAATATTCGTTACTAACCCCCAAATAAAATTAAACTCCCCAAACGCGATAAAGATCAGTCTGCTCATTGTGGCGTGCATCCTTTGTATCAAGAGTATCGTTGCGTGTAATAATTGCGAACGCGCAAAGTTCCGTGTACAAAAGGGAAGTCAGCGTTTTGCGGCATCGAATTTCGTTGGGTATAAAAATTGTGTTGAAGCCCTACGGTAATAGCTCGAAGAAGTCTTCGAGGATGAGATATGGAAAGGAGTGACAAAAACACCGGCTCTGCCGGATGCAGCTTAGAGACCTCCATCGTGATCCGTGAGCATGTGCGCAAGGGCGAATGGGGCGCGGCGGGCGGCGATCTCTTGTACCACCGTCGCACGCCGGCTTTTACAGCTCGACGCGTTCTTTCGCGTCTGTGTGTCCGTGAAACTTTTTTTACTTTTTTTTTCTCTTCGTTCTTTTTTTGTCTTCTTCTCTTTCTTTCTTTCTTTCTTATGGATGTGCTAGTAAACGCGCTTTACAACGCACTGTGCATACGCGCGAGAAGATTATGGGTTCTGGTTTTTAAGTGAGCTTCTGTTTCGAGACGCGCCAAACGCACTCGAGACTCATTGATCAAATCCTACGAGTTTTTAATTCACGAGTTTAAACCCTCGTTTTAACGCACCACCGGATATCCATTGAAATTTCAAAGTTTATTCTTGTCCCGGGATTTCTCGAATTTGATCGAGAGAAATTTCATTTATTTTCGAAGATCGTATTCTTTTTTTGTCTTTGTTTCTTTTTTTTTGAGACGATTCTTGGAAATTTTGAAAATTCGAGAATTCTTTTTTTAAAAGATATAATTGTGGATTTACTTTTGTGGCTCATGCTTGCTATTTTAGACAAAACAAATTATTTATTGCAAATTGTTTTTTTTTTTAATTTATTTTATTTATTCAATTCGAGCGTTCTTTTGTTTATCACGTTTATAGCTAATGGAAATTTATTTATATGATTGTTAGCTACTTTGTGCTTTTTTTTCGTTGAATTTTCTTTTCATTGCTACGGTTGTTGTTTTGTATTTTGAAGAACAAAAAAAGAGATGGCAAATTTTTGAATCTCGAGAGGTATTAAATAAAATGTGATGGGTTTTAGTGGGCCCACTTGATCCTAACGATGATCCAAATATTCATCGCGTGCCGGCTCATTGAATAAAATCACTCATACACATATATATATATACATATAGAGTGGTCCATTTATCCTGAGACATTCAATTACTACAGAAGCCAGCTAAGCAGAAATATGAAAAAATAGTTTATATAAAATATTCTTCATACGAAGAGGCACATTTAATGGTGCGATGCACATTTTTCCATAATAGCCCTTTAAGGGTCGGATGAAGGGCAACTTCATATTTTCAAATGGAAATCTATATTTTTTATTTTATATTCTTATTCTACATCTAAAAATAATAATATTTCCTATAAAACATTTTTTTCTAGCGTGTACGGTTTTATCAAATAAATTATGCTGAATATCCAAATTTTTTTAATAACAAACAATATTAAGTTTGATCCGAAGTCATAAAAATCTAGTAAGTTGTGATAGGAATACGTGTGTAGCATTGAATATCGTAGGTGACATTGCTCTAATATCTTTTAATAATTGTCATTGTCTTCAGGTTGAATATTTTGTCTCCACAAGAAAAAATAGAAATAAGAATCCTTCTTCGTGGAGAAGCAAGAAGAAACTATTCGCCTCTACGCCGAACGATCATCCAGGTGAAAGAGTTCCCTCGAAATGTTCGTTCCATCGTGTTGTGCAACAACTCAAAAGAAGTGGAAACGTTCAAGAAAATAAGAGAAATCGTCGAAGAACTGTCACCTATGTTGAAGAAGAGAATGAAATAAATACGTGAATTAGAACAAGACTCTGGAATTTCATGAAGTAGCTCGTCCTCCGAATATTGAAAAATCAAAAATTTCATCCATACCATTTGACATTACACCAAGAACTACACGGTGATGACTTCGATCATCGTTTGACCTTTTGTACCTGGGCGAGGAATTAAATTATACAAAATTATGAGATTTTCCGATCAGTTTTATTTACCGATGAGTGTTCTTTGTGAAGTCCTTTCTGGTCTTGCTTAACGGGGGAGGTCTAGTTGAAATTTTCAAAAAATCGATATTTTTTTTCATTTTCTATAAATACAATATCTCACGAGTATTCTCCGACTAATTGCATTTAAATCGGACCATTATTCGCCGAAATTCATAACTTTGAAGGAAGCCGTGTTAGAACCATACACAGTAAGTAGGTAAAACTTTAAACTCGTTTTTCTCGAAAATCATGTTTTCGTAGTCGGTGATCACTGTAACTCGAGAACGGCTTTACCGATCGGGTTGAAATTTATATCACTTCTTCTATATATAGTTGTCCTCCGGATGAACGAAGGATTTTTTTTTTTGGACAATTATTTTTTTTTTTATAGTCAAAAATGTAAGTGAAATTTTGATCAAAACAACATTTTTGACTTTCAACGTTCGCCATTTTGTGAAAAATGGAAATTTTTTAAAACCCTTCGTTCAACCGGAGCATTATATCGTTAACTAAAGATCCCCCCCTGTTTTGTCGGTTTCAGATAATCCGTTGCAGCGCGGGAGTGATCACTGCAAAATCTGTTTTTTTTGCAGCGTTTTCGGCCGTTGATATATAACGGCTTATTTTTAAATATATTTCTTTCAAAAAATTATAATGTTTACACTAAATATATATCTTTTATACGGAAGAACTTTTGTTATCAATTATTTTATCGTTTGGCCAAAAAAAATCGGAAAAAAGTCCTTTTTTTACTTTTCCAACTAGACTTCCCTCCTTAAAAATAAAGGCACATACGGTGCAAACGTAATATCGTCGAGTCGAACGATCTTCGACCAAATGTTTCTCGTGGGCTCGAGAATCGAGGCCCGTTGACCCAAATCCATCCTCGTTGATACGAGAGACCCGCTTTTATACGCACACACTCACACTCTTTATCGCCGTCACACTCGTTTTATTTACCGAGGGCTAGACGACAGGGACAACTTCCTACGGTGGCGAAGCTTGCCAGTGAGAGCCGAGGGTCGATCTCGCTCAGCTTTACCATCGGCTTGCTCGATATGCGTGAATATACATAATTTTATATTCGATTATTTTTTTTACAAAAAAAAAAAACATTTTTTTTTATAAAATTTAAGAAAAGAATCAATTTTGCGGATTTTGTCTTTGACGAATGTGTTTAAAAAATCAATTTAATGCGACTGTGAGGATAGAATTGAATGATCTGTCCTTTTTTGAAAATTTATATGGAATTTAAGACTTTTTTTTAGATTTTAGATTTATATTTAAAGTGCTAATTTGGGATGAAAAATTATAGAGGAGATACGATAATTATGCGAAGATGAGAGTAGAATTGAAAGCCCTGCCCTTTTTTGAAACTTTATACGAACTTTAAAAAAAGACTTTTAAGACTTTTTTTTAGATCTTAGAAACTGTATTTTTTTTAAATATACGTTTTTCTAGTACTAATTTCGTATGAAAAATTATGTAGAAGATACGAGAATATCCCCATTTACCATTTTTATCGATACGTCAAGGAACGCCCTATACATAGCTATAGAGCCTTCCACCGCAAGCCGACCTACGTCCGACCCTTTCGATCCACGATTTATTTTATCTTCGAGTACGCCTTGTATACAATCTACAAGAAAAAAACCATGTTTCCTCAAGATCTAAACATTTTTCAAACCGCTAGATTATTTCTTCCCCTTCTTCATACTTATAAAAATTAGACAAATTAACAGCAAAAAAAACTATCAATCTCTTACAAACATATCTCATAATTAAACAAAAACAAAAACCACAATACAACTATGCACATTTTCTTTACCATAACAAATTCCAACAATCTCAATTCAAACTTTTATTTTCTCAAAAAAAAAAAAAAAAAAAAAGAAAAAACCTTTATCTAATCCAGAATAATTTTGGAACTCGTACGCTGTAATATGCAAACTTTCACTGGAATCCGAAGTAGTCCCTGTGAAAAAAATGAGTGGGAATCCCCATATACATACACACCTATATACATGTTTTGCCTATATATATATATATATATAAACTATAGCTAACAGTCCTGCTCGTATAACCGAGTAAGTATAGGTACTGCACTGCTCGTTTCCTCGGTCTTAGCTGTACGTGCTCCACGTGAAACTCGAACTGGTCCATGCCTAGCGTCGTTTTCCGTTCCTGGCTTCGTGAGGTCTCGTCATCGGAGCAAAACTCGTGAACGTTCAAGTCCGGCTAGGGTGGAATATATATTGTATGGTTCGCTGTGTGTGGGTTTGGTTAGTCCGCGTAGGCGTATCAGGCTTCTCCAGCTGCAGCGAGCTTACTATAACCCGGTACACTGTATATATTTATGTGTGTGTATGTGTGTGTGTGTGTATGTGTGTGTGAGTGTATACGTATAATAGTACTCCTGGAATTATACTGTACAGTGTTTTGTGCCACGGTGGTATGGAAAACGTGAAAGCATCTCGGCACATTGGCCACAGCTATCAAAGCTGGCACACGAGAAGGAACAGGTTGTAATATGGTTCTGTGCTCATGGAATAACGTATGCATTATATTAGTTTAACCCAGAAGGGCTTTGTTGTCCGTGCGCGGACCTTATTTACTTTGAGGTTCTTGGGAGGGAATGAAAGTTTTTATTTATTTATTTTTCCTACCTTTTCGGTCTCGCGCAACTCCAAGAAGTTTTGAAACAGTTATTTTCTCATTTTCTGGGTCAGATAGTTAGTTTGTTAGTTATTATTATGACGGGCTGGATTGGTAGAGCGTAGGCCACTTTTTCTGGAATTTAAATTTTGGGTAAATGTTGAGGAGTGGGGAAGGTTTGTTTTTTTTTTTACTGGGAGTGAAAGTAAGGGAAGTATTTAATGTTCTAGGAATTATTTGTGGATAGAGGAATGAATAATTTAATTGAATTTTGTTGGAGATAGAGAAATACAAATTTTGGGGTTATGATTGATTTTTGTCCGAGTAGAATGAGATTTCGTAATTGCTAGAAGGAAAATTAATGAAATTTGACGGGCTGGATGGGAAGAGCGTAGGCCACTTTTTCTGGAATTTAAATTTTGGGAAAATGTTGAGGAGTGGGGAAGGTTTGTTTTTGTTTACTGGGAGTGAAAGTAAGGGAAGTATTTAATGTTCTAGGAATTATTGTGGATAGAGGAATGAATAATTGAATTGAATTTTGTTGGAGATAGAGAAATATAAATTTTTGGATTATAATTGATTTTTATCCAAGTCGAAGGAGATTTAATAATTGCTAGAAGGAGAATTAATGAAATTTACTTATCGCAATTGTTTTATAATTATCCCGATTTCTTCCTCGTGTGACTAACTAACAGTTTACGCAACGTTGACGAAAGTTAGGCAATCAAAGATGGCAGATTTGTCGATAAACCTGAAAATGATCAAATTCAAAACAGCGATTCAAATATTTCAAATCAAAAGTTTCAAGAACCATTTGATTTTGATCAAAATTAATATCTAAATTGTTCAGAGTTGTCGATTTCGAATTCCTAGTAAAAATCACGGTAAAAAACTGGATCCGTTTTTAAATTGTGCCTAGATCCGATCTCGCGATCGTTCAATCGTCTTGTTGAGATGAAAAATGATAAAAAAATTCGAACTTTTCGCAAAATCCATCTCTGACTCTTGCCATGCTGCAGTCTTCGCATTGAACTTGATTCCCAGCGGTAACGCGCGTACAACGCGTTGTATATTGCTCCAGTCCAGCGAACGTTCTATATACGCATATATATATATATATATATATATATATATATGTATATGTATATGTATGTATATATATATATATATACATAATGTGTGAAAGAACGCGCGTCGGTTCGAAACTCTCGTGAGAGTGCAACGACTCTCTTGCTTGCGAACGTAGCGTCACGTACGAACTTGGCATCGGGAGCAGCTCGCACGGCCCCCGGCGAAACTCGATTGCAGCGAAAGGTCTTTTGCTATTTCAAGAGTTACATGCAACTGTACGCTCGTACTCCTATCGGCTCTATTTGTTTATCAACAAACGATCTGAAACAAAAGGAAAAAAAAAATCATTCCCGGCCACCCCACCTCGCCCCAACAATTTCACTTTGTATATGGAAACATTCGACTCGGGAATAATTCAAACTTCAATCAATTATAACGAACGATTCGAAAAACAAATTATTTGAATTAATCGAACAAAAAAATTATTTATAACGAAAAACATTATTTGCATTATTTGAAGAAAGAATTAAATTAATGTCCATTAATTAATCGAAAATGAAATTATGAGAAATTGGAAAAGGATATTTGGATTATTCGAAAAAAAAATTATTCGCTTGATAGGAACAAAAATTATTTGTTGTTGTTGTTAGTAACTAATAATATTTGTTTTTATCTGAATTATTGGGATAGAAAATTATTGCACAAATTATGTGTTTGTTTTTTAATAAAAAATCTATTCGCTCTATTTGTTTATCAACAAACGATCTGAAACAAAATGGAAGAAATCATTCCCGACCACCCCATCTCGCTCCAACAATTGCACTTTGTACGGAAACATTCGACTCGGGAATAATTCAAAATTCAATCAATTATAACGAAGGAAAGCAAATGATTTGAAAAACAGATTATTTGAATTAATAGAACAAAAAAATTATTTATAACTAAAAACATTATTTTCATTACTTGAAGAAAGAATTAAATTATGTCCATTAATTAATCGAAAATTAAATGATGAGAATTTGGAAAACGATATTTGGATTATTCGAAAAAAAAAAAATTATTCGCTTGATAGGAATAAAAATTATTATTTTTGTTCCTATCAAGCGAATAATTTTTTTAATAACTAAAAAGTCATTACGTGTAGTAACTAATAATTTTTGTATTATCTGAATAATTAGGACAGAAAATTATTGCACAATCTATGTGTTTGTTTTTGAACAAAAAAAACGTGGAATTTTCATCGATTTGATTGTTTTGTTTTTTGTTTTTTTGGTTCATCCGTGATTTATCTCACGTTTTGGCGGAGACACGCGACTACTCGTCCTCGGTCTGGTCGACGATAATTGTCCAGAATATCGGCGACTTTCGTCTCGGGCCTACTTTGCCTCGCGCACGTCCTCGATTTTTCTTCGAAACGACGGATATTTTTTCTTTTCTTTCGTTTTCTTCCTGCCTTTTGTTTCGCTTCTTCGTTATTTTATGTATATTTATAAATAACTCGCGAAAGGTTCGCTCGCGCGCGAGTTTTGTGTGTGAACGCAGCGGTTACTCCTTTTGAGGAGAGAAGGAATTTTGCGAACGTAGCTGAAACGAGAGAAGGCTCGTTACTGTGTCAAGTGCTTTTCGTACGTTTCATTACAGTGCTGCCTCGCCACTGTTCAGACTCGTCCGTCTTTTTCAGCTTTTTCATTTCTGCCCTCGCATTTCGCAAATCGTTCTCAAATTACTCAAGTATTTGCTTCTCCTGTCTTTAAAAATTATTTCGAACGAGGAATTTTGTGGTTTATTTCGTTTAATTGTTTTTTTTTGTTTTACTTTGAAATTTGGAATTTTTGTTAGTTCTATAATTCGTCCGCACTCGAGACCGAAGAATGAGCAAAGAATAAAGAAATGAAAACTTCAAATTTTATAAATACGGCGTTTTCCAGGTTTTGTTTATAATCAAGGATCAAAAAAAATTTATTGAAAAATTTGATTGAAATTCTTGATTAAAAATCAATTAAACAGAAATAATGTACAATCAGTTTTATTTAACCCTTATTGTTAATAGTTCCACTGGGTCCACGAAATCCAGGCCCTTTTTTGACCTGGAACACTGTTCACTTAAATCCATCAATTCTGTTTTGTGGCGCCATCTAACGATAGTTTGGATCTTCAACTTCAGTAAAGAGAAGGTAGATTTTGAATCGGACCGTTAGTCGGATTTCCGTTTCATTCTTTCCTTCTAAATCACACCTGCGTTGGATGAAATAAATATACTTTTTGAAATTCCACAGAAACCGCTATGTCTATTTCAAAATACATTGTTTCAGATTATAAGACCATTTTTTTTGTCAATAATTACAAGAGTTACAGCAATTTTTGTAAAATAAAAGTCATTTTTCACGAGTTTCTTTTTGCATAATTTTTGTTGCGTATTTAAAATTAAATTTTTTATTTCTAACCAATATCCTTGTATTAAGAGGCAGTGTAACTGGCGACGAGCTACTTGCGCTTCCAAAACGGGATCCGTAAATTGTCCGGTACTGAGCATCCGATCGCCTTAAAATTTGGAGGGTACGTAGAGAATTATGACATAAAGTGCATGACAGTCTTATTTTCCCAAAATTTTGGAAAAAAATTTCCGGTGGTAACTGAATCTGCAAAAATTTTTCCATAACTTCAGATTCAGTTACCACCGGAAAACTTTTTCGGTAACTGAATCTGCAAAAATTTTTCCAAAACTTCGGAAAAATAAGACTGTCATGCACTTTATGCTATAATTCTCTATGTACCCTCCAAATTTTAAAGCGATCGGTTGCTCAGTGCCGGACAATTTACGGATCCCGTTTTCGAAGTGCAAGTAGCACGTCGCCAGTTATACTGCCTGCAAAGCTCAAATTATTCCTCACTATTTTTTTCATATCCCTCAATGCATTATTTCATTATTTATAACAATTTAAAAACGCCTGGGGCCCATGGACTCAGTATAACTATACCATGATTCTAGCTAAGTATAACGACTAAGGATTAAAATCCATTACCAACATAACTTGAAAAATGTTGAAAATTTAAGAAAAGTCATCGAGTTAATCGTACATTTCCAACTTTTGTATAACCAAGAATGCAACATTAATACATTCAATAATGTCATTGCACTTCTTGATTAAAAATCAATCCTTATCAGACACAAATAATTCACAATCAATTTTTAAAATCGATATTAAAAATTTTTTTATTTAAATTAAAAAATGTTGAAAATTTGCGAAGTCGTCGAGTTTATCCATTCAAAAATATCATTGCACTTCTTGATTAAAAATCAATCCTTATCAGACACAAACAATTCACAATCAATTTTTAAAATCAATATTAAAAACATTTTTATTTAAATTAAAAAATGTTGCAAATTTGCGAAGTCGTCGAGTTTATCCATTCAAAAATGTCATTGCACTTCTTGATTAAAAATCAATCCTTATCAGACACAAATAATTTACAATCAATGTTTAAAATCGATATTAAAAAAATTTTTATTTAAGTTAAAAAATATTGAAAATTTGCGAAGTCGTCGGGTTTATCCATTCAAAAATATCATTAGCACTTCTTGATTAAAAATCAATCCTTATCAGACACAAATAATTTACAATCAATTTTTAAAATCGATATTAAAAATTTTTTTATTTAACTTAAAAAATGTTGAAAATTTGCGAAGTCGTCGAGTTTATCGAATGGGTCAACGATCTCGAATAGATAATAAATGAAGTTAATGGGAACGATACGTAACCGAGTAAAATATCAGAATCCCTTTTGCGTATCTGGCGGACGCGATGTTGTTGCAATTTAATTTTTTGTATTTTTTATTATTCAACATATCACGTCCGGGCGGCGCATATCTGCGAAGCTTTCCTTGGTCCCTTTGTGTCTTTTCCGTTGCGATTATTATTCCATCGCGTCCGTCAGCTGCGTATATCCGGCGCATCTCACTCGCCGTCCTCTCGCTTCGCGTGTGCGTTATTCGGTGTGTGGACCGGAGCTTCGCAGTGGATTGTCATCACCCACGCGCCGCATCATTTCTCGTTGCACACTGAATTATCCCAGAATCCTCCGCGATGCGATGCGCAACCCGGTACCGAGAGATAGCCAGTAAAACGACGCGATATTTCACTGACAACTTGCTGAGTCAATTACCCAGATTTTGCGACTCAATTTAGACATGGAAAATTTACATAATCGTCAACTTCTCATTCAACGAGTGAATTTTTTTAATTAATGTAAAAATTAGGGCAAAGCATAAAGCGAAAAGTAAGAAATAAAATTATAATCAATTCGAGATAACGAGGAGAGTTAAAAATTAAAATAAACGAATTAAATCCTCGAAATTTTATGAATTCACGATTTGTACATCCAGAAAATAACAATTTCAGAATTACTTTCATAAATAGCGATGTAGAAATTCGATTAAAAATTAGAATTGTATAAAAACAATTCGAAAAATTCAAATAATCGTCGAAACTTCTGAAATGAAGAAAATTCTTAGTTCTCCACTCAAAAAATCAATTTTTATAATAATTTTGAAAATTTATAGCCTAGAAATCTCACCGAAAATCCAGAAATTAAAAAAAACAAAAATATCGTCAAATTATTATAAATTTTTTAATAATAATAATTCTTTTTAAATTTCATCGTAACAATATATTTTTTAATTTCCAAAAACTCAGCTCTTTTCGTATAAATATAAGAAACAAGATCCAGCCGACAAACAACGAAGTGCAAAACTTCGTTGGCTCGCCAAATTTTCAACGTTTCGAATCGCTGGGTCAAAGTCATAAGGAAAAAATATTTTTGGCATAGCCCCTCGGGCAGATAACTATGAACGATACTCGCACGGACTCTCGTAGCTTATCCTACATTACAAATTTCGTACGGGTCCTCGCCAAGGTCTCATGCTCGTTTTTTTGTTTTTTTTTTTTGGGTTTTTTTTTTGACGTCACTATCCTCGAACTCGGCATCGTATCTATATAGTAAATTCGCATGCACCGAGTCCGTATATAGCGTATTTATATAGAAGCACCACACACTGGAGGACGCACCCAGCACACAACGGGGCACATGATAATCTCAGGGAAAAAGGGAGGAGGGGAGACGCGAACTCGTGTAGATCGCTCGGCCGATATCGTTTCAGCGGCGGTAGATTTATTGCACGCCAAGCTGCACGCGACAGACATACCCATTCCATGCATCGCCCCCTCGCGTGTATCGCATTCATGAACGAGATCGGTTGAGAAAGAGGGAGGGAGGTAGAGAGAGGGGGCGGAAAAATACAACAACAAAAAAAAAACGTTTTAAAAAAAGCAAGAGCGAGGAGGAGAAAAAAATAGGGGAAGAAGAGGATTTGAATACAAAACCTTGATTTTCAATACTCCGGAACGTTCATTGTTCATATACACGTATGCGCCCCGAGTCGTAAAAATATCGTCTATTATTCACCCCCATGGTCGGATCTTGGCAAGATGCGAACGAAGAGAATGCTATATATGCGAGTTGTTCAGACGTTGTAGTCAGGAATTATTATGTTGGAGAAGTAAATTTGATTTTTGTTGATTTTTGTTGGATTTTTTAAAAAATAAGAACATTTTGAGAAAAGAAAATATTCGATTGAATTATTTGTATCGGAGTAGAGAGTTCATTAGTCGAGATGTTTTTATTTTCTTAAAGTTAATGTTTCCATTGTGATCCAAAAGTATTGGTTTAATTAAGCGATCAACGACCTAGTAGCCTGGATTCGAAAAAAAAAATGTTTCTCTTCGTTCGCCAAGTGATTAGTTCGATCGTATAGCTTGAATTTCTAAACAAAGTCTCGTCGATTAATCATAGTCGATACGTATTTTACCGTTAATAGCTTAATGAAAGAAAGAAAGAAAGAAAATTATGTTACAAAAAACTAGAATTCAATAGCGAGATTGAAAAATACGTACGAGTAAACGCGCAATCTCTATCGTGTAAGGAGAGAGCCATTAAATCCAATTTGCACAGTCACCTAGATATACTTTAGTCGCTAATTGCCAGGGGTTTTGCTAATTAGGAGGAATATCCAAGGATCTGTCGCGAGAGAGAGAGAGAGAGAGAGAGAGAGAGAGAGAGAGAGAGAGAGAGACCGCATCAGTTGGGTCCTTCGCCAGCACGCGATATCGGCTCCATTAGAGCTCGATGGGGGTGCGCTTTGGTCCTGCTCCACAGAGTGCAAAGCCACGGGTCATTCATCTTCTCGAACCCCGCACGAGAGTATCTCCTCGTTGCTATTTTCCTAGCGTGTTCAAAGGAAGTCAAAGTTACCAGCGGCGGCAACGTCACGATCAAGTCCCCGCGCGAGTCAACCCGACCTTTTACGTATAAGGAAAACGTAACGAGTAAAGCGGCCGGTGAGGATAGAGAAAAGCAAAGCAAAGCAGCCACGAAGAGCTGGGAACGTGGAGTCCTCAACACAGTTGGAGCTTCTCCGTAGCTCCTTTGGTCCACCAGTATCCGTACTAAAACCGTATACCGGTCAACGCCACTTGGGACAGGAGCGCAAGAAGTTGTACAAAAGTCCGCCACGGAGGGCGCTCGTGTAGCCTCGGCGCGCCAGTGCGGCTCGTCCCTCTCGGGCCGCGTTCTTTCGTTTCTGTCTTTGGGCTCGCCGTCTTTGCCGTTGCTCGACGATCCGGTTTTATATCGACCTTAATGGATGTCCCTTGCGCGGTTAGTAGCCGGTGACGCCGTGCGTTCTGCGATCGTCGGGAAACGCGAGAGAAGAGGCCTCTCCAGCGTCTTCTCGACACTTCTTTTTCTTTACCAGCAGAACAGTCGCGGAGCAAAAGGGATACTGTAATATCATGTGTGCCGTGGCAGGCTGCCATAGAGGAGATGCGAACTAAGCCACTTATCCGTCACTCGTTTTCCGTGCAAAGACTTCAAGTGGCGTATATATCGTCGGGCATCTTATACTTGTCCATCAACGTGAGCGAGCGGCGTTTCTCGGCTGTTGTCGTCGTAATGCCGGATTTAGATGGGACTCCTTGTCCTTGATGGTGGATCGTGGAATCGATGGCAATTTGCTACGGCCCGAGCCACGGCAATCGCGTCATTGAGAGAACATGATGGACGAACCTGCGGAAACTCGAGATGGGACACCGTATCAGGACTGAGTTCGCGGGTTACGTGAACTTGAATGGAGACTGGTGATGCAATTGTCAGTTAATGAGGTCTGGCGCGTAACACTATCTTCCCCATTTCGCTATTCCAGCTGAAGTAATCGTTTGGAGGTCTAGTTTCCTGTAAGGTTAACCTTGATAAGTAAAATTTGGCGGTAGCCTTTGAGGAAACAACCCAATCTACCTAAAGTAGTACAATTGGATCAGTTTAATATAATTTAATCAGCTGGAATTATAGAGGACTAACATGTGCTGTGGGGCCTAACCGCAGCATCTAACTGTGTTATAGACACATGTAACCGTTGATAAACTAACCCAAACCTCCTTAATCGATGCAGTTGGATCAGTTTTATACAAGTCCATCAGCTAAAATCACATAGAAATCTGCATGTTTACAGTAAACTAATCTCGATATTCGTTATCCCTCCAACAACCTATTTTCCATCTTTTCAACAATAATACACCATTTTTGATAAACAAAAATGGCTATTTTTGGTCAACGAAAGATTGTTAACTCTCCATTCTAAAGCAAGAAACTCTGTAAAAACTGAAACCATTAACTGCATTTCGTAACCAAGTTCTTCCAACTTGCAGTCAATATCCTATTAGAGCACTCTACAAAAACCTACCAAGAAAATAATTTATTCAACGTTAATCAATCCTTTCATTCGACTCACCCAAACCAAACCCAAATCCCCTCGATTCCATCCAAATGAAATTTCATAATTAACGAATCAGTATTATCTTGATGGAGAATCGTCCAATAACAATACAAACTATATTCCCTTCCACTCGTCAAAAGATTTCTCAAATTTCATCAAACCCCGTAAACCCGTAGATAAATAACCTTACAATATTGAAATCAATTTACACAGTTCCACGGGTATACTCGGATCGCCATCAACACCTTCAATTCCATCTCGCCACTATCCGCGCTCTATTTTCGAACCGTTCAAAATGGCGGCAAGGGCTACGAGTCTCAAGATCTCATCGTGTCTTTTCGCAATTCTTTCCGACGTGATATATTTACTATCGGGATAGTTAATTGAGTACTTATACGGTATAGAACATAATGTAAGCCGCTACACAGTAAATGTACTTGATAATCTCGGGATTGCGGTACTTACACGATTAAACGGTTTGCGCCACACTACACTCTTCGTGATACTTTATACATACATAAATATTTGCATGTACTTACACATGCATATACCTACATAAATATATACAGATATATATATATATATATATATATATACAGTTTTCATCGCGTGCGCAATACCGATGGCACGTAATCCACGCAAGGTCGACCACCATTCTTATGATATTTCTCTCAGACGACGTCCTCCTTATACGGGATTCTTTGCTTCTACCTATATAAACATAAATAAATTTATAAATATAAATATATATACAGGGTGAATTTCGTAAGGTGTAACAGGCTTCATTCCAACGTAGATGGGATCATTACAAACAAAAGTTGCAAATAAATATTAGGGATATTGTTAATAATTTACGAGATATAAATTTTTTAAATTGGTCCAATCAGAGCACGTCGAGAAGCGTTAAAGCCGCCCACCCCCACCCTAGCCGTAGATATAGCAGAGATTAGGGCGTTACATTTGGGTTTGCAAAATTCAGAGTAGTCAATTTTATTGATTGTATTAGTACACAGTCATTTTTTGTTCGCGGTCATTGGTTGCTCTGAATTTTGCGCAGCGTGCCAATAAGCGTTGAAGCCACCCACCTCCACCCCATCCTAGCCGTAGATATAGCATAGATTAGGGCGTTACATTTGGGTTTGCAAAATTCAGAGCAGTCAATTAGATTGTACTTGTACTTGTACTATTCCGCAGTCATTTTTTTTTCTCGGGCATTGGCTGCTCTGAATTTTGTCCAACGTGCAGACAAGCATTGAAGTCACCCACTCCCCGCCTAAATTCAGAGCAGCCAATGCCCGAGAAAAAAAATGACTGCGGAAAAATACAAGCAATCTAATTGACTGCTCTGAATTTTGCAAACCTAAATGTAACGCCCTAATCTATACTATATCTACGGCTAGGGTGGGGGGTGGGCGGTTTCAACGCTTCTCGGCATGTTCTGATTGGACCGATTTAAAACATTTATATCTCGTAAATTATTAACAATATCCCTAATGTTTATTTGCAACTTTTCTTTGTAATGAGCCCATCTACCTTGAAATAACGCCTGGCACCTCTTACATAATTCACCCTGTATATACATACAAGTATATATAAGGATATAGGACATGAAACGCGTAATGCACGTCGGTGTGGGCTCGATCACTCGCTATATAAGACGTAAATAAAATAATCGAGAGTCGGGCAACGACGAAAGTGGCATTAACGATTCTCAAGAAAATGATTACGCGTTATTCTTCAACGTTTCTTTCATTTTTTTTTTCTCTTTTTTATTTGCCTCGGTCTCTTTCTCACACCGTCCATACAGGCAAGGTGGGAAATTCGATACTTACTCGCGCACCGCTACGAAGTACAAATTACCGCTAATACTTCCGCGTTCGGTATTCTCGAAGGTGTCGAGTTGACGCATAACAGAAATAATGTTATTAACGATATTAATAATGTCACGAGGATAAGTTATAAGCGAAAGATTATTATAATTATATTAACGAGCGACGATGATAAAACTCCACTGTTCTCGATCGAACCGAGTGGCGCCCCGTCGCGACGCGAGAAAGTCACTTTATGTTTACGACGGTGCATAATAATAATAATAATAATAATAATAATAATAATGTTAATAACAATAATAATAAGAATTTTTTTTGTAAATCGCGAGAGAGCCAACGTGCGTGCGTATTGCTCGGTCACGATGATTTTTCGCGGTACTCGGCAAGTTTTCCCGGACCAAACCGCAGAGGAGTTGTCGATTGTGCAGTAGAGGTATTGGCTCGATCGCATGTTGTACTTCTACGATTTCCTGACACCGTAGATCGTTCGGTGTAACAACAGTTGTTGTGTCGTGGACGTGTATAGTTCGAGAAATAAATTTTGCTCAGATTTATAGGAAACGAGGAGATAGATTGAAACTTTGTAAAACAATTTTTCCCACATATTTTTTTTTTAATATCGAAATATTTTTTTTTTACAAAAAAATTTTTCTCTTGCATAAAACTAAATTTTCTAGCTGAGACTCGCGGATATTTTATGCTCGATAGATACGAATTTCGTGAAGACTGAAACGAGTAGAATTTTTCGAAAAAATTGAAAATTTATGTAAAACGAAAAGTAGAAAAAGAAATTTTTCACACCGAAGTGAAAATAAGTTAGAAAAATGTTCGAGGCTCTCGGGTTGTTATTTGCTTCGTTACTTTCAACGTGTACGAATGACCCTTAACGAAAACAAAAATTCACTCGTCAATTGATACGTGACTCGGAGAGTTGTCCACTCGAAACGACGAAGAAAGTTACAAGAATCTTGTGTCTCTAATACGTAATGGGAAGAATCCTCGTCTCGTTCTCAACGAGTCGTAAAATTTCGAAACGTTTTTTTTTTGTGAAATTCTAGCCCACAGCTTCTTTTCTACTTTCCTTGCTAGTTCGTTCTTACGTGTACGGTCCACGCGATCTTGTGATATATGTATAATTGTGCAAATGGCC
>CAXFZK010000358.1:7500-12500 GCA_964007305.1 Netelia melanura
TCGTCCTCTTCGGCCGCCATTCAACGCTCAGCTCAGAACTGGCACGGACTAGGGGAATCCGACTGTCTAATTAAAACAAAGCATTGCGATGGCCCTCGCGGGTGTTGACGCAATGTGATTTCTGCCCAGTGCTCTGAATGTCAACGTGAAGAAATTCAAGCAAGCGCGGGTAAACGGCGGGAGTAACTATACCTGCAGCAGTGTGGAATGGGGATAAACCCCGACAAATCAGTCACCATCGGGATCAAGGCCAACCCACGACTCAAGCGGACCGCTATCGACGTATACACCACCTTCGAATGCGATGGGAGGAACCTCCGGATACTTCACCAACGGGAGAGACTGAAGTACCTTGGGATCGAGTTCACACCATACGGGAGGGCCAAGTTTACTCCAAATAACATCGTGGGAGGAGGGCTCCAGGCGCTTACGACCGCGCCCCTTAAGCCACAACAACGGCTATACGCGTTAAGGACAACACTAATACCGATGACATTCTATCACCTAGCTCTCGGTGACGTGACGATTGGAGCCCTCAATAAAACGGACAGAATCATACGGAACGCTGTCAGACAGTGGCTGGCCCTCCCGCACGACGTGCCCACCCCCTACTTCCACGCACCAGCCAAAGAAGGGGGCCTGGGCATACCCTCGCTAAGATGGGCGGCACCACTACAACGGAAAGCGCGACTCCAGGCAATAAGCGGGGATGACCAACCTAGCAACATCTACCTCGCCAAGGAACTCGGCAAATGTGCACGACGACTATGGGATGGCCGACAACTGGAGAACGCCGAACAAATTGACCAACGCTGGGCATCCCTTCTCCACGGTTCCGTCGACGGAGGGGCACTCAGAGACTCACACAACATTCCACAACAACACCGGTGGATCATCGACGGAACCCGCCTACTCTCGGGGAGGGACTTCGTGAACTGTGTTAAACTAAGAATTAACGCACTACCTACGAAGTCGCGATCCGGGAGGGGCAGGCACAACGATCGCTCATGTGGAGGGGGATGCCACACAGCCGAGACTCTCAACCATGTAGTTCAAACGTGCCACCGAACTCATGGAATGAGAGTAAAGAGGCACAATGCGGTAGCCGCCTATCTGGCAAGGAATCTACGATCCCAAGGATACACGGTGCGAGAGGAGGAAGTATTCGACACAGAAGAGGGAAAGCGGAAACCGGACATCGTTGCAATCAAGGGAACAATGGCGGTGGTGATCGATCCTCAGGTAGTGGGGGAGCAGGTCAACTTAGAAGCGGCACATCAGCGAAAAGTCCGATACTACGGCGAAAACATAAGTCTACGGGGTGCAATCGAGACCAGGCACCAAGTATCGGACATACGCTTCTACTCCGCGACACTGTCCTGGAGGGGAATATGGTCCAAGACGGCGGCCGAGGAGCTACTGAGAGGAAGGATTATCAACACAACGGAGCTCAAGGTCCTAGCAACACGGGTACTATGTGGCACAATGGCATCGTACAGGGTGTTCCAGAGAACGACGGCAGCAAGGAGAACGGGTGTTGGGTGATCTTCGGAAATTGCATAGATTGTAAGGGTGCTACCTGCCCAACAGGTATAAATATCCACCATTGTAATGACTGTAATCAGAACAATAAAGAAGGATAAATTTTTTTTTTTTTTTTTAGCCAAATGCCTCGTCATCTAATTAGTGACGCGCATGAATGGATTAACGAGATTCCCTCTGTCCCTATCTACTCCCCCCCGTGGCTCGCTACCTTGTTGTGGTGGGGGGGCTTGCGAGTCCTGATGATCCTCGAAGCTGTGCCAGCGGGAGTCCAACTCCTGGCAGGTCTAACCATGCTGGAGTGGTTCGAGGTGAAGGACCAGACTAAGAGCGTAGCCAACGTCCCAACCCACGGTGTAAGGCATCGTGCCAACGGGTGAATGGCCGTGGGACGATAAACATGACGGTTTCACACGATCCCTCTGGGGTACCTGCCGACCCCCCAGAGTAATCAGGCTTGCCCGGGTAAGGCGGCTCTGCCCGGGTTGACTTACTTACCGACCATTCTCGTGGGACTAAATATGGAAACTGATAACAAAAACAAAAAATCAAATAAAAACAACACTCAAAAGGGACAAAATCCAGAGAAGGAGGGAATTGGGGAGGCTGGACTGTCAGGAGTAGATAAGGTCGGGATAGCGGAGCGAACTCGAAGGGAAAGTATAGGGGAAGCTTTCGGAAAAGAAATGGACGTCTCGGGCTGTAGCGATATCCAAAGCCTGGATGGCCGTAGCAGAGCTCCATCGGAGTCGTCGTCTTGCACCGGAAGAGTGCTCGGTGGTGGAGCAAAGAAACGGAAGAGGGTCAAAGAAAGACGGGGACCGGAAGAAGACGATGAGGACGATAATGGCAACGTAATGGCTGACATCAGAAAGCATCGAGAGGAACTTGAAACGCTCCTTTTTAATGAGAGCCATAAGATCACAAAGGTGGCATTGAGGACAATCCTCAGCAAATGGGCTGCACTGGAATCGACACTTTATGAGCAAATAGTCAAGACAGAAAAAATAAGGACAGAACTCGAGACAGAGAGGGCAAACGCAAACGCAAAGGCACAGGTGAGAGGGGCGTTGTCGGAGGGTCCAAAGCCTACCTTCGCACAGGTGGCCCGAGGCGGAATTGGAGGGACACATCGGCAGGATGGGGCTGCTGAGGACGATGGACGGCTTTTCTTTAAGCGCCCACTACGACCGAAACAAAAAACGGAGGTCATCCTACTAAAGCCGATAAATAACGATGATCCTAGAACAGGGGCAGAAATTACAAGCGCAGCTAAGACAGCGTTAAAGGAAGTGCAGTCCAAACTCAAGGTGAGAAACATCCGCCCAACCAGGCAGAAGGGAGTCGCCATAGAGGTTGATGGACAGATAGACCTAATGCTAATCAAGGAGACGGATTTCCGGGAGGTGGGCCTCCGTACGGAAGCGCCGAAGAAACTGAATCCTACAATAATAATATATGATGTGGAAAAAGACCTGAAAACAGAGGATCTTAGAGATGATCTAATAGGAAAGAATTGCGCCCTGGGTAATAGGGAATCAAGCGAAACCTCCGGAAACGTAGTCTTCCGGCATAGCTTCAAAAATCGAAATGGGAATGTAAACTGGCTGGTGGAGATGCCACATGATATGCATAAAAGCATACTTGAGAAAGGACGCGTGTTCATGCTATGGCGCTCTTACCGGGTAAGCGATTTCATAAATGTCACCAGGTGTTACAAATGTACCGGATTTGGACATCTAGCCAAAGACTGCGGATCTGCTGACCGGAAATGTGAAAACTGTGGTGAGGAGGGTCATCTCCGGAAAGACTGCCCATCGAAGGATAAACCAAGCTGTGTCAATTGTAAGAAGGCAAAGCGTGCAGTGACGAACCATCCGTCAACGGATCGGAAATGCCCTGAGTACCTACGACAGGTTGAGTTACTACGAGCTAGAATAAAATGCACCTAAGAATTGGCCAGATAAACGCGGCGAGGTCAGCTGCTGCAGCCGGGGAAATCCGGAAGATGGTGCAGGATGAGCGAATCGACATCCTGTGTATCCAAGAGCCGTACTCATACAAAGGAAAAGTAGTAGGCTATAACAGTCCTGAGTACCGTCTGATTCAACCCCACATCGACACACCGTGGGTTGCAATCCTAGTGACAAGCCCTCGACTCGGAGTGTTCCACGTCAATACGTCCGATTCGGACCATGTAACCTGCGCAAGCATTACAGATGGAGTAGAAACAATCTTCGTAATTAGTATCTACTGCCAATATTCCCACCCGATTGAAAGGCACATGCGAGATCTGGGTGCACTTTTGACAAAAATAACGGACCGAAATGCTGGAGCAAAAATATTGATTGCAGCCGATGCAAATGCTCAGTCACCATTGTGGTTCTCGGAACATTGGGATGGACGTGGTGCAGTCCTGGAGGATTTTATAACAGAAAAAGAACTTTTAGTTGCTAATAAACCGGCGAGAGACTACACTTATTCTAGTACGCATGGGGAATCAAACATAGATGTGACCCTGACCAGCTCAAGCCTTGGACGAGCCATTTGTGACTGGAGGGTGATCCCGGCCTGTAGTGCCAGCGACCACAATCTGATTATAATGGAGGTGCAAAGCGGAAGGGTAGCGAGTAGAATTCGAGCACCTACAACTGGTTTTAAGCACAACGGTGCTGATTGGGAAAGGTTCCTGGGCAAATACGACGAGTTTATGACGGCAAACAACAAACGGCGAATCGAGACACAGGAACCAAATGAAGCGGCAAAGATATTCGGGGGGGTGGTCGCAGCGGTCTGCCGCGAAACGTTAGGGGAACGGAAGATAACAAGGGGAGCCATGCCATGGTGGACTGAGAATCTGCAGAGGCAGAGAACGAAGGTTCGAAGAGCGAGGAAAGAACTAGCCAGAGCAAGGCGAGCAGGTGGCGGGGACATTGAAGCTCTGAAAAGGAAATTCAGTAAGATAAGAAATGCATACACCGCGGAGGTACGACGATCAAAACAGGAGTCCTGGAAGAATTTTGTCACAAAAGAGGCAAACGAAAATCCATGGGGTATTGCATATAAAATAGCCAGAGATAAAGCTAAGAGGAAAGAGATCCCGGGCACACTACTACTGCCAAATGGAGAGATTACCACCACATGGAAAGAAACAACGAAGCTGATGCTAAAGAAAATGGTACCAAAGGACTCGCGAGAGAATGAACCAGATAGACTTCAAGTCATAAGACGGGAAAACATGGAGTATGAGTGCTCGAATCTTGAACCAGAAATTACAGACGGGGAGATATCCGCCGCAATGAAGGCAACAAAAAATGGCAAGGCAGCGGGCCTGGATGGTATATGTGCAGAAATCCTAAAAGTGATCTGGCAGCATGATCGTGGGACAATAAAGAAGCTCTATAATAACTGCATACAAGGAGGCATATTCCCGAACACGTGGAAGAAGGCAGATTTGC
>CAXFZK010000358.1:17500-20000 GCA_964007305.1 Netelia melanura
CGATCGGTCCACGCGTCTTCTCCCAAGCTCCGATCGGTCTACGCGTCGTCGCCGAGCCCCGATCGGTCCACGCGCCCGACCAACACTAGAGACGACGCAAAAAAAAGTTGAATTTTTTTTTTTTTTTTTTTTTTTTCCCTCTACAATCACGTTCAATGCTCCAGAGCAGAACTTCGTGCCGAGTCGGGGCGCGCGTCGGATCTACGCCCCGATCGGTCCACGCGCCGTCTTCGAGCCCCGATCGGTCTACGCGCCGTCTCCGAGCCCCGATCGGTCCACGCGCCGTCTCCGAGCCCCGATCGGTCTACGCGCCAGACCAACACTAGAGACGACGCGAAAAAAAAATGAATTTTTTTTTTTTTTTTTTTTTTCCCTCTCTACAATCACGTTCAATGCTCCAGAGCAGAACTTCGTGCCGAGTCGGGGCGCGCGTCGGATCTACGCCCCGATCGGTCCACGCGCCGTCTTCGAGCCCCGATCGGTCCACACGCCGTCTTCGAGCCCCGATCGGTCTACGCGTCGTCTCCTAAGCCCCGATCGGTCTACGCGCCGTCTCCGAGCCCCGATCGGTCTACGCGTCGTCTCCTAAGCCCCGATCGGTCTACGCGCCGTCTCCGAGCCCCGATCGGTCCACGCGCCGTCTTCGAGCCCCGATCGGTCTACGCGTCGTCTCCTAAGCCCCGATCGGTCTACGCGCCGTCTCCGAGCCCCGATCGGTCTACGCGCCCGACCAACACTAGAGACGACGCAAAAAAAAGTTGAATTTTTTTTTTTTTTTTTTTTTCCCTCTACAATCACGTTCAATGCTCCAGAGCAGAACTTCGTGCCGAGTCGGGGCGCGCGTCGGATCTACGCCCCGATAAGTCCACGCGCCGTCTTCGAGCCCCGATCGGTCCACACGCCGTCTTCGAGCCCCGATCGGTCTACGCGTCGTCTCCTAAGCCCCGATCGGTCTACGCGCCGTCTCCGAGCCCCGATCGGTCTACGCGTCGTCTCCTAAGCCCCGATCGGTCTACGCGCCGTCTCCGAAGCCCCGATCGGTCTACGCGCCGTCTCCGAGCCCCGATCGGTCTACGCGCCCGACCAACACTAGAGACGACGCGAAAAAAAGTTGAATTTTTTTTTTTTTTTTTTTTCCCCTCTCTACAATCACGTTCAATGCTCCAGAGCAGAACTTCGTGCCGAGTCGGGGCGCGCGTCGGATCTACGCCCCGATCGGTCCACGCGCCGTCTTCGAGCCCCGATCGGTCCACACGCCGTCTTCGAGCCCCGATCGGTCTACGCGTCGTCTCCTAAGCCCCGATCGGTCTACGCGCCGTCTCCGAGCCCCGATCGGTCTACGCGCCCGACCAACACTAGAGACGACGCAAAAAAAAGTTGAATTTTTTTTTTTTTTTTTTTTTTTTCCCTCTACAATCACGTTCAATGCTCCAGAGCAGAACTTCGTGCCGAGTCGGGGCGCGCGTCGGATCTACGCCCCGATCGGTCCACGCGCCGTCTTCGAGCCCCGATCGGTCCACACGCCGTCTTCGAGCCCCGATCGGTCTACGCGTCGTCTCCGAAGCCCCGATCGGTCTACGCGCCGTCTCCGAGCCCCGATCGGTCTACGCGTCGTCTCCTAAGCCCCGATCGGTCTACGCGCCGTCTTCGAGCCCCGATCGGTCTACGCGTCGTCTCCTAAGCCCCGATCGGTCCACGCGCCGTCTCCGAAGCCCCGATCGGTCTACGCGCCGTCTCCGAGCCCCGATCGGTCTACGCGCCCGACCAACACTAGAGACGACGCGAAAAAAAGTTGAATTTTTTTTTTTTTTTTTTTTTCCCTCTCTACAATCACGTTCAATGCTCCAGAGCAGAACTTCGTGCCGAGTCGGGGCGCGCGTCGGATCTACGCCCCGATCGGTCCACGCGCCGTCTTCGAGCCCCGATCGGTCCACACGCCGTCTTCGAGCCCCGATCGGTCTACGCGTCGTCTCCTAAGCCCCGATCGGTCTACGCGCCGTCTCCGAGCCCCGATCGGTCTACGCGCCCGACCAACACTAGAGACGACGCAAAAAAAAGTTGAATTTTTTTTTTTTTTTTTTTTTTTTCCCTCTACAATCACGTTCAATGCTCCAGAGCAGAACTTCGTGCCGAGTCGGGGCGCGCGTCGGATCTACGCCCCGATCGGTCTACGCGCCGTCTCCGAGCCCCGATCGGTCCACGCGCCGTCTCCGAAGCCCCGATCGGTCTACGCGCCGTCTCCGAGCCCCGATCGGTCTACGCGCCCGACCAACACTAGAGACGACGCGAAAAAAAGTTGAATTTTTTTTTTTTTTTTTTTTTTCCCCTCTCTACAATCACGTTCAATGCTCCAGAGCAGAACTTCGTGCCGAGTCGGGGCGCGCGTCGGATCTACGCCCCGATCGGTCCACGCGCCGTCTTCGAGCCCCGATCGGTCCACACGCCGTCTTCGAGCCCCGATCGGTCTACGCGTCGTCTCCTAAGCCCCGATCGGTCTACG
>CAXFZK010000358.1:25000-38524 GCA_964007305.1 Netelia melanura
TTTGTGATATATAAGGCGAGCTTTGTGGACGCTCGTCGAGGGACCTTCCGGCAAAGCGCCGAAGCCCCCGGCGTCGTCTTAAATAATATTGCGGCCGAAGTTACCAAAGCTGCTGCGGACCTCCGGCGAAGGCCGGCGCGGGAAGGTGTGGGGAGCCTGATAAAAATCATCAACACGTTAAAAATAGTGTTTGAGAGCGTCGTGTGACTTGCAGAGCAACAATCGTTGAATTGAAAAATTTTGCGGTATTATCGGCATTTTTTCATCCGTTGTGCATAGCAAGCAGCACCTCTCAGTCTCTCAACGCGAGAGAGGATGATGACCATATATCTTCTTCTCCCTTCCGCCCGGCAATACCCTGGGTCGAGCGCGTGGTTCTTTCGAGCCGACAGCGATGCAGCGCGGATATTAAAACGCTCTTTTAGTTGGGTGTGTTGCGTATCCGTCCGTCGCGTCAATGAGATTATAGAAGATTTGGAGATATGCGTGTCGTACCGAGTGTGTGCGTGGTGGCACAAAGCTTCATGATATGGAGCCGGAGAGAGAGAGCGATTCTCGCTCGTGTTCTGCGCTAACCGCCACGGCCGGTCGATCGAGTCCCTGGGCTACTTGTAGTTTCAAAAAGGACAGGTGCGACTGCGTAGCCGTTGCCGCGGTGTTGGTTGGTTCCGTTGATTTTCTCATTCCATGAGAATATTGCAAAACGAGCAGCCGCAACACAAGTAGCAGTGAACACGACGACGGAGGATCATCGAACGAGGTGAGATCTCTCTCTGTGCACCGGAGCTGTTGCCATCCGTTACGGTTGATCTCGGTCGGCGGCGCGTATAAATCGATCTCTGAAATAATCTTCAGTCTAAAATTGACTTTGACGACCTCAGAGCAGGCGAGACTACCCGCTGAATTTAAGCATATTACTAAGCGGAGGAAAAGAAACTAACAAGGATTTCCTTAGTAGCGGCGAGCGAACAGGAATGAGCCCAGCACTGAATCCCGCGGCATTGTCGCTGGGAAATGTAGTGTTTGGGAGGATCCACTCATCCCGAGGCGTATGCCCGAGTCCAAGTCCATCTTGAATGGGGCCAATTACCCGTAGAGGGTGCCAGGCCCGTAGTGACCGGGAAGCGCTTCGGGAGGATCTCTCCTTAGAGTCGGGTTGCTTGAGAGTGCAGCTCTAAGTGGGTGGTAAACTCCATCTAAGGCTAAATATGACCACGAGACCGATAGCGAACAAGTACCGTGAGGGAAAGTTGAAAAGAACTTTGAAGAGAGAGTTCAAGAGTACGTGAAACCGTTCAGGGGTAAACCTGAGAAACCCAAAAGATCGAATGGGGAGATTCATCGTCAGCGAGCCTGGTACGTGTGCGGCTCGCGATGCCGGGGACTTCGGTTCTTTGGCACGCGTCTGCATTGTTTTATTGCCGGGTCTCGTCGGCGTGCACTTCTCCCCTAGTAGGACGTCGCGACCCGTTGGGTGTCGGCCTACGACTCGGGTGGGAGCCTGTCATGCGTCACGCTTTACGGCGTCGTGTGGCAGACCCCCGGTTGTCTGGCCGGCTGCTCGGCGGTACTCGCACGGTATCGGGCCGCAAATATTCGAACTGCGTCCGGCCCGCCGCAAGCGAGGTCAGTGTTTTCCCGGATGTACGGACCTAGCGCCGTCACCGGGCCTGGCCAGCTGTTGGTCGGCGGTGTCCTGGGACTGGCTCTTAATTAAATTATGATACCGGTCGGCGACGCTACTGCTTTGGGTACTTTCAGGACCCGTCTTGAAACACGGACCAAGGAGTCTAACATGTGCGCGAGTCATTGGGAGCTATATTAAGCCTAAAGGCGTAATGAAAGTGAAGGTCGGCCCAGTGCCGACCGAGGGAGGATGGGCCGCGTCACGATGCGGTCCCGCACTCCCGGGGCGTCTCGTTCTCAATGCGAGGGGAGGCGCACCCAGAGCGTACACGTTGGGACCCGAAAGATGGTGAACTATGCCTGGTCAGGACGAAGTCAGGGGAAACCCTGATGGAGGTCCGTAGCGATTCTGACGTGCAAATCGATCGTCGGAACTGGGTATAGGGGCGAAAGACTAATCGAACCATCTAGTAGCTGGTTCCCTCCGAAGTTTCCCTCAGGATAGCTGGCACTCGCGTGTTCTAAGAACTTATGCGAGTCTCATCTGGTAAAGCGAATGATTAGAGGCCTTGGGGCCGAAACGACCTCAACCTATTCTCAAACTTTAAATGGGTGAGATCTCTGGCTTGCTTGAACGGTGAAGCCACGAGATTTCGGATCAGAGTGCCAAGTGGGCCAATTTTGGTAAGCAGAACTGGCGCTGTGGGATGAACCAAACGCAAAGTTAAGGCGCCTAAGTCGACGCTTATGGGATACCATGAAAGGCGTTGGTTGCTTAAGACAGCAGGACGGTGGCCATGGAAGTCGGAATCCGCTAAGGAGTGTGTAACAACTCACCTGCCGAAGCAACTAGCCCTGAAAATGGATGGCGCTGAAGCGTCGCGCCTATACTCTGCCGTCAGTGGCAAGTGCGGCGGAGATTTAATTTCCGTCATGAAGCCCTGACGAGTAGGAGGGTCGCGGCGGTGTGCGCAGAAGGGTCTGGGCGTGAGCCTGCCTGGAGCCGCCGTCGGTGCAGATCTTGGTGGTAGTAGCAAATACTCCAGCGAGGCCCTGGAGGACTGACGTGGAGAAGGGTTTCGTGTGAACAGCCGTTGCACACGAGTCAGTCGATCCTAAGCCCTAGGAGAAATCCTATGTTGATGACGGTGTCTTAGTCAACAGTGTAATATCATAATAATTACGACGCACACCCGTCGGGCGAAAGGGAATCCGGTTCCTATTCCGGAACCCGGCAGCGGAACCGTATACAATTCGGGCCCTCGCAAGAGAGTTCGTCGGGGTAACCCAAAATGACCTGGAGACGCCGTCGGGAGATCCGGGAAGAGTTTTCTTTTCTGTATAAGCGTTCGAGTTCCCTGGAAACCTCTAGCAGGGAGATAGGGTTTGGAACGCGAAGAGCACCGCAGTTGCGGCGGTGTCCGGATCTTCCCCTCGGACCTTGAAAATCCAGGAGAGGGCCACGTGGAGGTGTCGCGCCGGTTCGTACCCATATCCGCAGCAGGTCTCCAAGGTAAAGAGCCTCTAGTCGATAGACTAATGTAGGTAAGGGAAGTCGGCAAATTGGATCCGTAACTTCGGAATAAGGATTGGCTCTGAGGAGCGGGGCGCGTCGGGCTTGTTAGGGAAGCGGGTTTGGCTAACGTGCCGGGCCTGGGCGAGGTGAACGCAGGCGCGATCTCGGTTGTGCTTGTTGGAATCCGAGCTCGGTCCCGTGCCTTGGCCTCCCGCGGATCTTCCTTGCTGCGAGGCTTCCTTGGCGGTTTGCGCCGTCTTGGTCGTCCTCTTCGGCCGCCATTCAACGCTCAGCTCAGAACTGGCACGGACTAGGGGAATCCGACTGTCTAATTAAAACAAAGCATTGCGATGGCCCTCGCGGGTGTTGACGCAATGTGATTTCTGCCCAGTGCTCTGAATGTCAACGTGAAGAAATTCAAGCAAGCGCGGGTAAACGGCGGGAGTAACTATGACTCTCTTAAGAGGCGAAGGGGCGCCGGCTTAACCGGCGTTTGGGGAGTGACGCCCCCACGTCCTGAGTCTAAAGTCTCTCGGGGGACCTTCTGTCCCCCGAAGGCAAGTGCCAACTGTGCAGCTAGCCGCCGCCGCGCTACCTTGGAGCTACCAGGAGCGCGTCGGTGGCTACAGACGCAGCACTGGTTGTGGGCCTATGCCGGCGGGAAGTTACCGCCGGTGGGCGTTGGATGCGTTTCCGGGAGACTAGCTCCAGGGGACGCTCGCGGGATCGAGGTCACGGAATCCCCATCTGGGACCGGGACGGGCCGAAGTACCTGGCCATTTGTTCGTTAAAGACGTGTCGGAGCGTCGAGATAGGGCTTTAAAAATCAAAACAATGAATAGAGACAACTTAGAATTAGCCTCGGACGCGGGGGACTCCGATCCCGAGTCCCCCGTGGCCGGTTTACCGGCTGTAGATCACGGGATCAATGGTGACGGACTGGCGTGTCTTAGGAATATGAGAGTCGTAATCCCCGTTCCGTTAGGGGACGGGGACACGCGGTGTGAGGTCTGCCTGCGGCGTGACCAAATAAGAGCTTTTCTCACTTTGAGGGAGCTCGTTAAGCACTTCAAAGAGCAACACCGGGAGGTGTGCATCTCACTGAGATGCAACCGGTGCACGCGGGACTTTCCCGGTCTTAATAACTGGAACGGTCATAAAAATCGCTGTGGCGGACCTCGCCCCGCATTAGTGCATGAGTTTGCATGTGGGGCATGCGACAGGTCTTTCCCGACGGAGCGAGGACGTTCGCAGCACGAAAGGTGGCAACACCCCGTGCTGCGAAATGAAAATAGAGTTAGGGAGTACCAGCGGGAGGGTTTGCCAGGGAGGCGCCCTTACGTATGGACTCCAGAGGAAATAGAACGCCTAAGGGCTCTTAATGAAATCTATAAAAATCATAGGCAGCCAAATAAAGAGCTGCAGCGGTACTTCCCGGGAAAGACCTGTAAGCAGATTTCGGACAGAAGGCGCGCGCTCGCTCCCCCCGAAGGGGGAGAGCGGGCGCGGCCTGCCGAGATCGTAGGGGTTTTGCGTGGGGGAGAGGGAAGAGGCCGCGTGGACCAGCCCCGAGGGGGGAGGGATGTTCCTCCTCCCGTCGGGGTGGAAAGCGCGGTAATGGACCGGCGGGGCGGGGACGGCGGCGGATCACATCCGCCGCCGTCCCCACCGGTGGTCAGGGTGCATGTCATGCCGGTGCTTGGTCGGGATGAAGGTGACGTTGGGGGGGACGGAGGCGTGTCGGATCCGCCGCCGTCCCCGCCAGCGGCTCGGGATGGTGTGGCGGAACCCGGGTTGGTCGGTGCGGATGACCCGCCGGCGGCTGCCGCCGGGTCGTCAAGCTATAGCCATCCCCATGCGGGGACGTTGTTGGAATGGCGGGAACGTATGTCCGGGGCGGTCGGCCGCGGCGGGTATCCCCGGTCGTCCCGCGTCGCGGGTGCCGGGGCCCTCCTGGAGAGGTGCTGTCACGCGGGTGGTGGTGTTCCGGGTGCGCTGGGAGAGGAGTTAGATGCCTTCGTGGAGAGGACGCTGCCCGAGGTGTGGTTCGGCGCCGGGCGTCGCCCTGCCGGCACTGTCCGCCGGGCTGGTCTCGAACCAGCAGAGCCGGCGGTGGAGGGGGCCGGGCGGCGACGCGCGCGTGGTCAGGGGCGGCCTCCGAACCATGATGCGCGGAAGCGCTTCGCCTACGCGCGCTGCCAGGACTTGTACAAGAACTGCCCGCAGAGGCTCGCGGATCTGGCGGTGAGGGGCGACTTCTCATTTGCCGAGGGGAAGCGAGACCTGCCGAGGATAGTGGACATCAGGCGACTGTACGGGGCGCTTTGGGGTGCTCCCGGCCCCCGTGGCGCGTGGGCGTCCGGGGGTGGTGCCGCGGTCGCTGCTGTTAATATTATAGAGTTTTTCGGTCCGATAACCCCGGGGGAAGTCAAAGATAGATTAAGTAGGGTCCGTGGTGATTCGGCCCCCGGTCCCGACGGCGTAAAGAAGTACCACCTCACTAAGCCATGGGCGGCGGAGCTCCTGTCGGAGCTCTTTACCGTCCTGGTGAGGGAGGGCCACTTCCCATCGTGTTGGAAGAATAACAGAACCACGCTAATTCCGAAACAGGGCAAGGACCCTGCGGACGTCGGGAACTGGCGGCCGATCACCATGGGCTCCATGGTGGCTCGGGTGTTCTCTGGCATTTTAGATGCTCGCCTGCGTAGGTTTGTAGAACAGAATCCGCGGCAGAAAGGTTTTACTGCAGAAAGCGGATGCTGTTCTAATATAATTATACTGAATGAAGCGCTTCACGCTATGAAAACAGGCGAGAGTGGCGTAATAACAGTGTTGGACGTCTCTAAGGCGTTCGACACGGTGCCACATGCATGTTTGGGTCCAGCTTTAGCCAGGAAGAGAGTACCCGACCACATCATAAAGTTAATAAAGAGCATGTATTCCGGTTGTCGAACGTCGGTTAAGGGGGGTGATGGGTTTGTGGATATCGAACTGAAGCGCGGGGTGAAGCAGGGCGACCCTCTGTCGCCCTTGCTGTTCAATTTAGCCATAGATGAGCTATTGGACGATATCGACAGTAAAACCCGTGGAGTGACTGTAGGGGGGGCTAACGTATCGGTTCTGGCCTTTGCGGACGATATAGTGTTAATAGGCAGAAATGCCAAGGAAGCGCAATTGCAATTAGATATGGTAGCGCGCTTCCTCGGGCGACTCGGGATGAGTCTGTCTGCGGAGAAGTGCGCTGCATTTGAGATCTCCGCAAGGGGCAGAACCTGGTACGCGAGGGACCCGGGACTGCGAGTACTGGGCCAGAGCGTTCCCGCGCTCGGGGCGGGGGACGCGCTGGCCTACTTGGGGGTAAAGTTTGGACCCTGGAGAGGCCTTTTGAAGGGATCAGAAGTCCCGACAATTCTCGGGGCGGTGGCGAACGTAGGGCGGCTTAAACTTAAGCCGGCGCAGAAAGTAGATCTCCTCCGGACGTACGTACTTCCCCGGTTTGTGTATTCGCTGTCGGCGAACAAACCGGCGAAGGGTACGCTCCGGATGCTGGATCAGCGTATCCGTCAGGTCGTTAAGGATATGCTGCATCTTGTAGCGTCGACCGCCACGGGATTATTCTATACATCGCAGGCTAAAGGGGGGCTAGGCCTCATTAGATATGAAAGGGTTACTCAATTAGCGACGATAAAGTCGCACATAAATATATCGCAGTCCCGGGATCCGGTGTTGGGGGGTGTGATAGACGCGGGTAGATACAGTGAAGAGGCGCGGAAATGCGCGAGGGCATTGGGCTCCCACGCGCTCCCTGAGAATCTAGACGAATTTAACGCCCTTAAGGCGAAGACCAGCCGCGATGCAGAGCTGGAGTGGGAGCGCCTGGGATCTCAGGGCCAGGGCCGAAGGTGGTTCTTGCACGATCGGGTTGGTAATCGGTGGTTGGGGGAGCCTTGTCTGCTCGGGGGCTCGCGATATGTCGATGCGCTTCGGCTGAGGACGAACACCTTCGGCACCAGGGTGGTGTTGGGACGGACCAATGGTGGATTGGACGTGAGGTGCCGAAGGTGTTCGGCCCAGCCGGAGACGTTAGGTCACGTAATTGGGGGGTGTATAGCGACCAAGCCGGCGCGTATTAGAAGACATGATGAAATAAAAAATTTTGTTGCGCAAAAAGTAGCCGGACGGCTTGCCGTAATGGTAGAGCAGCCGGTGAACATTGCGGGGGTAGTAACAAAGCCGGACTTGATCATTCAACTAGGGGACGAGGTGGTCGTGGCGGACGTAACGGTCCGTTACGAAAACAAGTCCTATCTTTCAGATGCCGCGAAAGAGAAAATTAATAAATATCGCGAGACCGCCGAGCACCTGAGGATAAGACTGGGGAAGAAGGCCTGCTCCGTGATGCCCATCGTCGTTGGATGCCGCGGTGCGATGCCGAGGAGCACGCAACGCGGCTTAATTAAACTCGGTTTAAGTAAGAGTGACATGTTGACGGTGTCGCTGATCGCATTACGTCTATCGACGGAAATCGCGAACTCATTTATAGACGAATAGTGGGCAGCACGGGGCAGGTGCTTGGGCGGGCGCGGCTCGTAGCGCGACGCGTCCCGAATAAACTAATTATAAGGTTGAGCCTCCCACGGTGGCAGTGAGCGAAGGTCGCTCGCTAAAGCTTTGGGAGTGCGAGTCGTAAGGCGGTCCCGCTCCTGCGGGACCTGCCACGGCGACAGAGCCAGACACTTGGTCTGGGCGGAAACCTCCACGTGGTTTTCCCTGGTAACACCCCTATAGGGTGGCTAATATCCGCAAACCGCTCGTAGCGGACTCTGTTATGCTAATTTTTCCAGGCTGGTTTCACTGCGAGTCCTTGGCAGTGGTTTCTGCGGTAGCTTATACCGCGGAATTGTGACCCTTATTTTGACCCGAGGCCCATTTGGCCTATTAGGCAGTAGTTTTTGCGATAGTTCATACCGCAAAATTGTGTACCGTTATCTTGACCCGGGGCCCATTTGGCCTATTAGATAGTAAAATGTAGAGACATACCCAACGGGGGGGGTTAAGCCCCGGAAGTGTAACTGGCCGGCCGTGTGGGAGCGGTGCGGGGGCACGTGCGCGGCGCTCGCACACGGCATGGTCGTTACAGGTTTTAGCCAAATGCCTCGTCATCTAATTAGTGACGCGCATGAATGGATTAACGAGATTCCCTCTGTCCCTATCTACTCCCCCCCGTGGCTCGCTACCTTGTTGTGGTGGGGGGGCTTGCGTGTCCTGATGATCCTCGAAGCTGTGCCAGCGGGAGTCCAACTCCTGGCAGGTCTAACCATGCTGGAGTGGTTCGAGGTGAAGGACCAGACAAAAAGCGTAGCCAACGTCCCAACCCACGGTGTAAGGCATCGTGCCAAGGGGTGAATGGCCGTGGGACGGTAAACATGACGGTTTCACACGATCCCTCTGGGGTACCTGCCGACCCCCCAGAGTAATCAGGCTTGCCCGGGTAAGGCGGCTCTGCCCGGGTCGACACTATTCCGACCACACTCGTGGGAATAACAATGGAAACTAACAAAAACAAACAAAAAAAACAAAAACAAAACTATCGACGATTTGGGTATGGAGACTGGCGACGAGACACATGAGGGCTATACACCCACTCCTAGCGCTAGCCGAGCTAGCTCTGTTACGTCCCTTGTGGATGATGATAGACATCCTGCTAAAAGAAAAAGAACAACTGTTGAAGAAATTGATTTTGAAGAAATACGAGACAGAAACATATTGGATAAGGTCAAGTACGAAAGAGATGCCCTGGAAGCTTATCTGCTCAACGAGTCAAATAAAGTTAACAAAGTTGCCATTAAGTTTATCCTGGCAAAGTGGGCCACACTTGAATCGATGCTCCAACAACAGATCCTTGCGAAAGAGACTATCATGGCTCAGTATCAGGAACGCACATTATTGGAATCGCAATATCAGGCCACATATGCACAGGTTGCCTCTTCAACGACATGGGGACCTCCCACAGCCGGACACGTACAAGATAAAACTAAAGCACACAATAAAGCAAACACAGAACCACGACGTGAAACGTTCCGTAGGGTAATGAAAAAACCAAATGAAACCATTCTTATCAAGCCGCTAGAAGTAAACGATGCTAGGGGAAATGAAGAGATTCGAAAGGACATAATGAAAGGACTAAAAGACGTGAGATCGAAGCTTAAAGTTACGTCAATGCGGCAAATGAGGAAAAAGGGTTTCATTTTGAACATGGAAAGCCAGGATGATGTGAAGCTTGTGACGGATGCGAATCTGGGCAACGTGAACCTAAAAGTAGAGCGACCTGAAAAGCAAAATCCGGCTATAATTATCTTTGATGTTGAAAACGATTACAGCAAGGAAGAACTGATGGACGACATGATATACAAAAACATTGGTACAGATGCAAACGAAGAAGAACGTAACAATCTCCGGAAAAATATCATCTTCCGGCACTCGTACAAAAATAAATCAGGAAAGACAAATTGGATCATACAATTACCAGCGAAGGAAATGAAACAACTGCTAGACCAGGGCAGGATATTCTTAATGTGGAGAACATACCGACTGGCAGAATTCTTAAATATCACCAGATGTTTTAAATGCTTGGGTTTCGGGCATTTGGCAAAAAACTGCTCTGAAAAAGAGCAGCTATGTGAACACTGCGGATCGAAGGATCACAACCGAGATAACTGCGAACATAAAAGCGATCCAACTTGTGCAAATTGTAAAAGGAGCAAAAGGAAAGACATCAAACACCACGTTAAGAGCAGAGACTGCCCTGAATACATCAGGCAAGTGGATTTTTATAAAAGAAAGCTAGAATGGCTCTAAAAATAGCACAAATTAATGCGCAAAGATCTGCAAGTGCGGCAAGTGAAATTTTAAAAATTATTCTAGAAAAAGGCCTGGATGTAACATGCATACAAGAGCCATATACATACAAAGGGAAAATACAGGGATATAACAATCCAAACTTGATCACATTACACCCTGATGTTAACACACCCTGGGTCGGAATCGTAATTGATACAAGAAAGGTTAATGCCTTCAAGATAAGAGATGATGTAAATGAACATATAATGTGCGTCCATATCTCTACAAACAACGCAGAATTTTATATTATTAACGGATACTTCCAGCCAACATTACCACTAGAAAGCTTTTTAACCAAACTTGAAAACATCTTAAACATACTCCCGCAACAAAAAATACTCATCTGTCTTGATGCAAATGCCAAATCTACATGCTGGTTTTCCACAAAAACAGACCACCGAGGAGAAATGATGGAGGATTTCATAATAGCCAAAAATTTGAGTATTCTAAACCAACAAAGTGAGATAACAACCTTCTTCTCGCCGACGGGAGAATCAAATATAGATATCACTCTTGCTAGTCGGTTGTTAGTCCCCCACATCGGAAGCTGGATGGTTGCAGAAGACTGTGAAATCAGTGACCACAATATCATTTACACCACCTGCGAACGTACTAAGACATCGGATAGACTAAGTGTATGCAAAACTGATAGATATAACATAAGGAAAGCAGATTGGGAAAGTTTTGACAATCAGCTAAAAGAACATTTCAAGGTATTACTAGATGAACGCAGAACATCAACATCTGTAGAAAACTTCATGAGACAATGCAACAGGGCCTTAAAAGAAACATGTGATGCAACAATCCCCAAAAAAACGAACGGAACGAAATCAGTCCCATGGTGGAACCAAAATATAAATAAACTTCGCCAAGAAACAAAAGCGGCGAAAAGGCAGCTGGCAAGAGCGAGAAGGCTAAGAATCGGTGAGGAAAAAGACCTAGCGGAAACATATCGGAGAGCGAGAAACGCTTATGTAGCAGAAATTAGGAAAGAAAAGCAACAATCGTGGAGAAATTTTGTCCGAATCGAAGGTAATAAAGACCCGTGGAGTATCCCCTATAAAATAGTAACGAATAAAATAAAGGGTAAAACTGAGTTGGGACAACTTAAACTCCCATCTGGTGATTTAACCACAACGTGGAGCCAGTCCGCCAAGGAACTATTAAAGAAATTCTTCCCCAAAGATAACCGACAAACTGAAACTGAGCAGCAGCACGAAATCAGGAAAGAGACTTGTGAATATATAAATCACAACTTGGAAAAGGATATAACAAAAGAAGAAATCTCCGCGGCAATAAAGCACTGTAAATCAGGGAAGGCGTGCGGAATTGACGGATTCAGCGCAGAAATAATTAAGAGAACTTGGGAAACTGATAAAAACATCTTACTTACCATATATAATCGATGTCTCCGTGATGCAACTTTTCCGAAATGCTGGAAAACTGCTGATGTCAGAATAATCCTAAAAAGAAATGATGCCAAGAAAGATGAGTTATCATCATATAGACCGATTGCACTACTACCAGTAATTAGTAAGATATTTGAAAAAATAATTACAAAGCGGATACAAGAGCAGTATGAGCAGAGCGGGCTAGCGAACGAACATCAATACGGATTTAGAAAAGGTTTATCGACGGAGGATGCTCTCATAAGGTTTAAGGAAGGAATAGAAAGGACAGAAAAGAAATACGTAATAGCTATTTTTATTGACATCCAAGGCGCGTTTGACAATTTATGGTGGCCTGCTATAAAAGGAAGACTAGTAGCGGCCAAGTGCAGTTCGCTGTTGCTAAACCTTATAAACTCTTATTTTAAAAACAGAAAAAGCGTAATAAGAAATATATATGATTCCGTGAAATGCAAAGTAGAACGTGGCTGTCCGCAGGGATCAATAATCGGACCTCTCGCATGGAACTGGTGTCTTGACGAGCTTTTAAATCAAATAGAGCGAGACTTTAACCCACTAGAAGTAGAAACTACGGCCTATGCGGATGACCTGGTTTTCTGTGTTAAAGCCAACTCTAGAGCTGAAATCGAAAAACTAGGGTGCGAAGTAATCACGACATTAAAAAACTGGTGTACTAAAAATAAATTAATGGTGTCGAAAAACAAAAGCAAAATTATGTTTATGAAAGGAACACTAAGGGGACGTATGCCAATCATAAAATTAGAAGGGAAAAATATGGAATTTACAGATGTATATAAATATTTAGGGGTAATTATAGATAAAAAACTCGACTTTAGCGCGCACACTAAATACCTGAGGGAAAAAGTGGTCAATTACGCAATGAGCATAAAGCGAATAGCTCACAAAGAGTGGGGACTAAAGAGAAAAGTGCTTCAAGTACTATACGAAGCAGTATGCAAACCCATTTGCACATATGGAGCTATAATATGGCACACGAGAATAGAAAAAGTAAGGATAAGAAAGCATTTATATGCACTTCAGAGAGCGTTTTTAATACTACTAACTAAAGCATGCAGAACAGCTTCGACGGTATCGACACAAATAATAGCGGGATGCTTACCCCTAGACCTAGAAATCAAAAGATTTGCTCTCGTTCGAAATGTCAAAAAGAATTTCCCATGTGTGTGGAATGGATACAGGCATGAACCAACTGATGAAAACGACAGCAGACACCTAGAACGAGAAACAAAGAAAATTAGGAACGAAATCTACACAGAATGGCAAAGACAATGGAACGAGGAGACGCATGGACGCAACACATACAAATTTATCCCTAACGTTAACTTTGCCAGAGAAAGGAAATGGTTCAAACCCTCGATGAAGACAATGTTTCTATTAACTGGGTATGGATCAATAAACTCCAGTTTATTCAACCGAGGACTGTGCGAAACAAATAAATGTCCATTCTGCGAATACAGTGAGGAGACTGTCGAACACATAATTTTTAATTGCCCAGAATACGAGGAATTCAGAGACCAAGATATACAAGGAAAAAGACACAACTGGGGCAAATTTATTGAAACAGAAGAAGACTATAATAATTTCTGCAATTATGCGGAGAAAGTTTTTGACAAAAGGAAAGCACGAATCCAAGAACACATAGTAGATGAGAGTACGCCTCCACGCGGCGGGGACGGTAACACATAAACAAATACAAATGTGGCTAAGATACTCTAGAATTAAAATTAAATAAACACCCAGCAAATTGTAATAAAGTGACACTCAACACAAACAAAAAGAAAAAAAAAAAAAAAAAAAAAAAAAAAAAAAAAAAAAAAAAACAAAAAGAAAGGAGAAAAAAGGTAGCAATGAGTGCAAACTCCAAAGCTACAGTACAAAGAGAGACTAAATAAAAAAAAAAAAAATGTCCCTATCTACTATCTAGCGAAACCACTGCCAAGGGAACGGGCTTGGAAAAATTAGCGGGGAAAGAAGACCCTGTTGAGCTTGACTCTAGTCTGGCACTGTAAGGAGACATGAGAGGTGTAGCATAAGTGGGAGATGGCAACATCG
>CAXFZK010000359.1:0-16377 GCA_964007305.1 Netelia melanura
AATAAATAAAATAAATAAAATAAATAAAATAAATAAAATAAATAAAATAAATAAAATAAATAAAATAAATAAAATAAATAAAATAAATAAAATAAATAAAATAAATAAAATAAATAAAATAAATAAAATAAATAAAATAAATAAAATAAATAAAATAAATAAAATAAATAAAATAAATAAAATAAATAAAATAAATAAAATAAATAAAATAAATAAAATAAATAAAATAAATAAAATAAATAAAATAAATAAAATAAATAAAATAAATAAAATAAATAAAATAAATAAAATAAATAAAATAAATAAAATAAATAAAATAAATAAAATAAATAAAATAAATAAAATAAATAAAATAAATAAAATAAATAAAATAAATAAAATAAATAAAATAAATAAAATAAATAAAATAAATAAAATAAATAAAATAAATAAAATAAATAAAATAAATAAAATAAATAAAATAAATAAAATAAATAAAATAAATAAAATAAATAAAATAAATAAAATAAATAAAATAAATAAAATAAATAAAATAAATAAAATAAATAAAATAAATAAAATAAATAAAATAAATAAAATAAATAAAATAAATAAAATAAATAAAATAAATAAAATAAATAAAATAAATAAAATAAATAAAATAAATAAAATAAATAAAATAAATAAAATAAATAAAATAAATAAAATAAATAAAATAAATAAAATAAATAAAATAAATAAAATAAATAAAATAAATAAAATAAATAAAATAAATAAAATAAATAAAATAAATAAAATAAATAAAATAAATAAAATAAATAAAATAAATAAAATAAATAAAATAAATAAAATAAATAAAATAAATAAAATAAATAAAATAAATAAAATAAATAAAATAAATAAAATAAATAAAATAAATAAAATAAATAAAATAAATAAAATAAATAAAATAAATAAAATAAATAAAATAAATAAAATAAATAAAATAAATAAAATAAATAAAATAAATAAAATAAATAAAATAAATAAAATAAATAAAATAAATAAAATAAATAAAATAAATAAAATAAATAAAATAAATAAAATAAATAAAATAAATAAAATAAATAAAATAAATAAAATAAATAAAATAAATAAAATAAATAAAATAAATAAAATAAATAAAATAAATAAAATAAATAAAATAAATAAAATAAATAAAATAAATAAAATAAATAAAATAAATAAAATAAATAAAATAAATAAAATAAATAAAATAAATAAAATAAATAAAATAAATAAAATAAATAAAATAAATAAAATAAATAAAATAAATAAAATAAATAAAATAAATAAAATAAATAAAATAAATAAAATAAATAAAATAAATAAAATAAATAAAATAAATAAAATAAATAAAATAAATAAAATAAATAAAATAAATAAAATAAATAAAATAAATAAAATAAATAAAATAAATAAAATAAATAAAATAAATAAAATAAATAAAATAAATAAAATAAATAAAATAAATAAAATAAATAAAATAAATAAAATAAATAAAATAAATAAAATAAATAAAATAAATAAAATAAATAAAATAAATAAAATAAATAAAATAAATAAAATAAATAAAATAAATAAAATAAATAAAATAAATAAAATAAATAAAATAAATAAAATAAATAAAATAAATAAAATAAATAAAATAAATAAAATAAATAAAATAAATAAAATAAATAAAATAAATAAAATAAATAAAATAAATAAAATAAATAAAATAAATAAAATAAATAAAATAAATAAAATAAATAAAATAAATAAAATAAATAAAATAAATAAAATAAATAAAATAAATAAAATAAATAAAATAAATAAAATAAATAAAATAAATAAAATAAATAAAATAAATAAAATAAATAAAATAAATAAAATAAATAAAATAAATAAAATAAATAAAATAAATAAAATAAATAAAATAAATAAAATAAATAAAATAAATAAAATAAATAAAATAAATAAAATAAATAAAATAAATAAAATAAATAAAATAAATAAAATAAATAAAATAAATAAAATAAATAAAATAAATAAAATAAATAAAATAAATAAAATAAATAAAATAAATAAAATAAATAAAATAAATAAAATAAATAAAATAAATAAAATAAATAAAATAAATAAAATAAATAAAATAAATAAAATAAATAAAATAAATAAAATAAATAAAATAAATAAAATAAATAAAATAAATAAAATAAATAAAATAAATAAAATAAATAAAATAAATAAAATAAATAAAATAAATAAAATAAATAAAATAAATAAAATAAATAAAATAAATAAAATAAATAAAATAAATAAAATAAATAAAATAAATAAAATAAATAAAATAAATAAAATAAATAAAATAAATAAAATAAATAAAATAAATAAAATAAATAAAATAAATAAAATAAATAAAATAAATAAAATAAATAAAATAAATAAAATAAATAAAATAAATGAAATAAATAAAATAAATGAAATAAATAAAATAAATAAAATAAATAAAATAAATAAAATAAATAAAATAAATAAAATAAATAAAATAAATAAAATAAATAAAATAAATAAAATAAATAAAATAAATAAAATAAATAAAATAAATAAAATAAATAAAATAAATAAAATAAATAAAATAAATAAAATAAATAAAATAAATAAAATAAATAAAATAAATAAAATAAATAAAATAAATAAAATAAATAAAATAAATAAAATAAATAAAATAAATAAAATAAATAAAATAAATAAAATAAATAAAATAAATAAAATAAATAAAATAAATAAAATAAATAAAATAAATAAAATAAATAAAATAAATAAAATAAATAAAATAAATAAAATAAATAAAATAAATAAAATAAATAAAATAAATAAAATAAATAAAATAAATAAAATAAATAAAATAAATAAAATAAATAAAATAAATAAAATAAATAAAATAAATAAAATAAATAAAATAAATAAAATAAATAAAATAAATAAAATAAATAAAATAAATAAAATAAATAAAATAAATAAAATAAATAAAATAAATAAAATAAATAAAATAAATAAAATAAATAAAATAAATAAAATAAATAAAATAAATAAAATAAATAAAATAAATAAAATAAATAAAATAAATAAAATAAATAAAATAAATAAAATAAATAAAATAAATAAAATAAATAAAATAAATAAAATAAATAAAATAAATAAAATAAATAAAATAAATAAAATAAATAAAATAAATAAAATAAATAAAATAAATAAAATAAATAAAATAAATAAAATAAATAAAATAAATAAAATAAATAAAATAAATAAAATAAATAAAATAAATAAAATAAATAAAATAAATAAAATAAATAAAATAAATAAAATAAATAAAATAAATAAAATAAATAAAATAAATAAAATAAATAAAATAAATAAAATAAATAAAATAAATAAAATAAATAAAATAAATAAAATAAATAAAATAAATAAAATAAATAAAATAAATAAAATAAATAAAATAAATAAAATAAATAAAATAAATAAAATAAATAAAATAAATAAAATAAATAAAATAAATAAAATAAATAAAATAAATAAAATAAATAAAATAAATAAAATAAATAAAATAAATAAAATAAATAAAATAAATAAAATAAATAAAATAAATAAAATAAATAAAATAAATAAAATAAATAAAATAAATAAAATAAATAAAATAAATAAAATAAATAAAATAAATAAAATAAATAAAATAAATAAAATAAATAAAATAAATAAAATAAATAAAATAAATAAAATAAATAAAATAAATAAAATAAATAAAATAAATAAAATAAATAAAATAAATAAAATAAATAAAATAAATAAAATAAATAAAATAAATAAAATAAATAAAATAAATAAAATAAATAAAATAAATAAAATAAATAAAATAAATAAAATAAATAAAATAAATAAAATAAATAAAATAAATAAAATAAATAAAATAAATAAAATAAATAAAATAAATAAAATAAATAAAATAAATAAAATAAATAAAATAAATAAAATAAATAAAATAAATAAAATAAATAAAATAAATAAAATAAATAAAATAAATAAAATAAATAAAATAAATAAAATAAATAAAATAAATAAAATAAATAAAATAAATAAAATAAATAAAATAAATAAAATAAATAAAATAAATAAAATAAATAAAATAAATAAAATAAATAAAATAAATAAAATAAATAAAATAAATAAAATAAATAAAATAAATAAAATAAATAAAATAAATAAAATAAATAAAATAAATAAAATAAATAAAATAAATAAAATAAATAAAATAAATAAAATAAATAAAATAAATAAAATAAATAAAATAAATAAAATAAATAAAATAAATAAAATAAATAAAATAAATAAAATAAATAAAATAAATAAAATAAATAAAATAAATAAAATAAATAAAATAAATAAAATAAATAAAATAAATAAAATAAATAAAATAAATAAAATAAATAAAATAAATAAAATAAATAAAATAAATAAAATAAATAAAATAAATAAAATAAATAAAATAAATAAAATAAATAAAATAAATAAAATAAATAAAATAAATAAAATAAATAAAATAAATAAAATAAATAAAATAAATAAAATAAATAAAATAAATAAAATAAATAAAATAAATAAAATAAATAAAATAAATAAAATAAATAAAATAAATAAAATAAATAAAATAAATAAAATAAATAAAATAAATAAAATAAATAAAATAAATAAAATAAATAAAATAAATAAAATAAATAAAATAAATAAAATAAATAAAATAAATAAAATAAATAAAATAAATAAAATAAATAAAATAAATAAAATAAATAAAATAAATAAAATAAATAAAATAAATAAAATAAATAAAATAAATAAAATAAATAAAATAAATAAAATAAATAAAATAAATAAAATAAATAAAATAAATAAAATAAATAAAATAAATAAAATAAATAAAATAAATAAAATAAATAAAATAAATAAAATAAATAAAATAAATAAAATAAATAAAATAAATAAAATAAATAAAATAAATAAAATAAATAAAATAAATAAAATAAATAAAATAAATAAAATAAATAAAATAAATAAAATAAATAAAATAAATAAAATAAATAAAATAAATAAAATAAATAAAATAAATAAAATAAATAAAATAAATAAAATAAATAAAATAAATAAAATAAATAAAATAAATAAAATAAATAAAATAAATAAAATAAATAAAATAAATAAAATAAATAAAATAAATAAAATAAATAAAATAAATAAAATAAATAAAATAAATAAAATAAATAAAATAAATAAAATAAATAAAATAAATAAAATAAATAAAATAAATAAAATAAATAAAATAAATAAAATAAATAAAATAAATAAAATAAATAAAATAAATAAAATAAATAAAATAAATAAAATAAATAAAATAAATAAAATAAATAAAATAAATAAAATAAATAAAATAAATAAAATAAATAAAATAAATAAAATAAATAAAATAAATAAAATAAATAAAATAAATAAAATAAATAAAATAAATAAAATAAATAAAATAAATAAAATAAATAAAATAAATAAAATAAATAAAATAAATAAAATAAATAAAATAAATAAAATAAATAAAATAAATAAAATAAATAAAATAAATAAAATAAATAAAATAAATAAAATAAATAAAATAAATAAAATAAATAAAATAAATAAAATAAATAAAATAAATAAAATAAATAAAATAAATAAAATAAATAAAATAAATAAAATAAATAAAATAAATAAAATAAATAAAATAAATAAAATAAATAAAATAAATAAAATAAATAAAATAAATAAAATAAATAAAATAAATAAAATAAATAAAATAAATAAAATAAATAAAATAAATAAAATAAATAAAATAAATAAAATAAATAAAATAAATAAAATAAATAAAATAAATAAAATAAATAAAATAAATAAAATAAATAAAATAAATAAAATAAATAAAATAAATAAAATAAATAAAATAAATAAAATAAATAAAATAAATAAAATAAATAAAATAAATAAAATAAATAAAATAAATAAAATAAATAAAATAAATAAAATAAATAAAATAAATAAAATAAATAAAATAAATAAAATAAATAAAATAAATAAAATAAATAAAATAAATAAAATAAATAAAATAAATAAAATAAATAAAATAAATAAAATAAATAAAATAAATAAAATAAATAAAATAAATAAAATAAATAAAATAAATAAAATAAATAAAATAAATAAAATAAATAAAATAAATAAAATAAATAAAATAAATAAAATAAATAAAATAAATAAAATAAATAAAATAAATAAAATAAATAAAATAAATAAAATAAATAAAATAAATAAAATAAATAAAATAAATAAAATAAATAAAATAAATAAAATAAATAAAATAAATAAAATAAATAAAATAAATAAAATAAATAAAATAAATAAAATAAATAAAATAAATAAAATAAATAAAATAAATAAAATAAATAAAATAAATAAAATAAATAAAATAAATAAAATAAATAAAATAAATAAAATAAATAAAATAAATAAAATAAATAAAATAAATAAAATAAATAAAATAAATAAAATAAATAAAATAAATAAAATAAATAAAATAAATAAAATAAATAAAATAAATAAAATAAATAAAATAAATAAAATAAATAAAATAAATAAAATAAATAAAATAAATAAAATAAATAAAATAAATAAAATAAATAAAATAAATAAAATAAATAAAATAAATAAAATAAATAAAATAAATAAAATAAATAAAATAAATAAAATAAATAAAATAAATAAAATAAATAAAATAAATAAAATAAATAAAATAAATAAAATAAATAAAATAAATAAAATAAATAAAATAAATAAAATAAATAAAATAAATAAAATAAATAAAATAAATAAAATAAATAAAATAAATAAAATAAATAAAATAAATAAAATAAATAAAATAAATAAAATAAATAAAATAAATAAAATAAATAAAATAAATAAAATAAATAAAATAAATAAAATAAATAAAATAAATAAAATAAATAAAATAAATAAAATAAATAAAATAAATAAAATAAATAAAATAAATAAAATAAATAAAATAAATAAAATAAATAAAATAAATAAAATAAATAAAATAAATAAAATAAATAAAATAAATAAAATAAATAAAATAAATAAAATAAATAAAATAAATAAAATAAATAAAATAAATAAAATAAATAAAATAAATAAAATAAATAAAATAAATAAAATAAATAAAATAAATAAAATAAATAAAATAAATAAAATAAATAAAATAAATAAAATAAATAAAATAAATAAAATAAATAAAATAAATAAAATAAATAAAATAAATAAAATAAATAAAATAAATAAAATAAATAAAATAAATAAAATAAATAAAATAAATAAAATAAATAAAATAAATAAAATAAATAAAATAAATAAAATAAATAAAATAAATAAAATAAATAAAATAAATAAAATAAATAAAATAAATAAAATAAATAAAATAAATAAAATAAATAAAATAAATAAAATAAATAAAATAAATAAAATAAATAAAATAAATAAAATAAATAAAATAAATAAAATAAATAAAATAAATAAAATAAATAAAATAAATAAAATAAATAAAATAAATAAAATAAATAAAATAAATAAAATAAATAAAATAAATAAAATAAATAAAATAAATAAAATAAATAAAATAAATAAAATAAATAAAATAAATAAAATAAATAAAATAAATAAAATAAATAAAATAAATAAAATAAATAAAATAAATAAAATAAATAAAATAAATAAAATAAATAAAATAAATAAAATAAATAAAATAAATAAAATAAATAAAATAAATAAAATAAATAAAATAAATAAAATAAATAAAATAAATAAAATAAATAAAATAAATAAAATAAATAAAATAAATAAAATAAATAAAATAAATAAAATAAATAAAATAAATAAAATAAATAAAATAAATAAAATAAATAAAATAAATAAAATAAATAAAATAAATAAAATAAATAAAATAAATAAAATAAATAAAATAAATAAAATAAATAAAATAAATAAAATAAATAAAATAAATAAAATAAATAAAATAAATAAAATAAATAAAATAAATAAAATAAATAAAATAAATAAAATAAATAAAATAAATAAAATAAATAAAATAAATAAAATAAATAAAATAAATAAAATAAATAAAATAAATAAAATAAATAAAATAAATAAAATAAATAAAATAAATAAAATAAATAAAATAAATAAAATAAATAAAATAAATAAAATAAATAAAATAAATAAAATAAATAAAATAAATAAAATAAATAAAATAAATAAAATAAATAAAATAAATAAAATAAATAAAATAAATAAAATAAATAAAATAAATAAAATAAATAAAATAAATAAAATAAATAAAATAAATAAAATAAATAAAATAAATAAAATAAATAAAATAAATAAAATAAATAAAATAAATAAAATAAATAAAATAAATAAAATAAATAAAATAAATAAAATAAATAAAATAAATAAAATAAATAAAATAAATAAAATAAATAAAATAAATAAAATAAATAAAATAAATAAAATAAATAAAATAAATAAAATAAATAAAATAAATAAAATAAATAAAATAAATAAAATAAATAAAATAAATAAAATAAATAAAATAAATAAAATAAATAAAATAAATAAAATAAATAAAATAAATAAAATAAATAAAATAAATAAAATAAATAAAATAAATAAAATAAATAAAATAAATAAAATAAATAAAATAAATAAAATAAATAAAATAAATAAAATAAATAAAATAAATAAAATAAATAAAATAAATAAAATAAATAAAATAAATAAAATAAATAAAATGTTACGGACCGATCAACCTGGCAACGGCCAGATTTCGCAATCCACTCGCTCGACGGGGAATTCCACACCGGCGGTCAACTCCGTGTGGAAATCGCCCAAATCGCCGCCTCAGCAGCACACTTCGGGTTCACCGAAGCGATCGCCGCAACACCGGCCACGCGCAACCCGGTCAGCGCGGCCCACAATAATTTCTCCTAATGCAACGGCCCCGCGAGTTCTTCCCGAAATTCAGCGGCCCCGAGAGCCGTTCTCAAAATGCAACTGCCGATTGGGAAGTTGACCCGATTGACAAATCAACTTCCCAATCGACGACCGACATATCGTTCCCGGTAACCCCCACGAGCTCCTTCCCCAAGGCAACGAGGGTCCGGACAGACCAAACTTTAATCAGTCTTAATTGATCTCCCAGTCTTAGCGAATCTCTCGGTCTTAACAGACAGTGGTCGACCGGTACCCGTGCCTTAGTGGTGAGTACGCTTCACATACTTAGAGTCTTGTGAGCGTAACCGTGGGGACCCGGAGAACATTGTAGCGTTAACCGAAAAGTCTAGTATTGTTATAACGGTGTGTGCGTGTATGAGTCCGGCGAGTGCAATTGTGTTCTACCCACTCGACTTTCACCGACTCAGCGAAACCTCGGCATCGTAGTGGCAGCGACGAGCGCTAATCTGTATACGCCACTACGAACGCGGTTGCTGGTGCGGGAAATAAATAAGTTTGAAGCCATCTTGAGCGTTATTACTGCTGACCAGAAGGCCGGCGCAACCGACCTTCCCAACATCCCAGCAATCCGCCGACGTAAGCAGATCGGAGACGCACACACACACGGAAACCAGGTGAGGTGCGTTACGCCGCTTCAAAGAGCGACAGAAACCCACAAGTCGAGGCCCCTGACCCTCGACTTTAAATAACAAATAACATTTAATACAAAACATTAGGCCGTAAATACGGTCTTAACAACTGGTGTCAGAAGTGGGATTTCTGTCCACCAACTCACCTAGGTCCCTATAACAAACCATAACCTCCATTCTCAATGGCGGAACTCTTAACGTCGCCCCTAGAGCAGACGACGCTCGAGAACCGACGCCGAGAAATCCGCGAAGCAGTGCGCGCCCTCCCGACCTTCGACGGTAGGAGGAAATCGCTGTCTTCGTTCCTTCAAAGGGTGGCAGATGAGTATCAACTACTCAACCCGGCCGATGAAGCGGATTTCCTAAAGGGCGTGAAGTCGAAGCTTCACGGAGCAGCCAGGGACTCGATAGAAGGTAGAACCCTAGAGACCCTGAACGCCTTGGTAAAACACCTCAAGGCCAAGTTCGCGCCGGGAAAACATGCTGACCTGTATGTTACCGAGCTACACCGGCTCGAACTTCGGCATGACGAGTCCGTGAGCGATTACGTCACGCGGGCCGCTAAGCTCGTCAAAAAGGCACGCGGTGCGACGCGAGGTGATCGCACGATCGCGGAGGCCAGAGCTGACCTCGACAATCTCGACCGAACGGCGCTTACAAATTTCCTGAGGGGATTGCCGTCCGAGATCCGGTACGAAGTGCGACTCCAGAACCCGACAACCCTCGACACCGCCTTCGACCTCGTCGTCGAGGAGGAGCGAGCGCGGCGTAACCGCCGACGCTTCCAGGGCAGCGCGGAAGGGAAGAAAACCCGCAGGTCGCACAAGAAGAGATCGCATTCGAAAAAGAAGTCGCGGCGGAGACGATCCTCGCCCGAAAGCTCCTCGCAATCCTCTGACAGTGACGACTCCAGCTCATCGGAGTCGTCCTCCGGCGAGGACGAAAAGGAACCCAGGAGAATCTATGTCACGAACACAAGACACCCTGGCGACGAGGATCGGCGAGTATATTCGTCCTACGCGCCGAAATATCACGAGATCGAGACCGAGAGGCCGTGCCCGCATTGCAGGAAACCTCCGGCAGAACCGCCGCAATCTCGATGGAAACGGCGGTCGCCACCCCCTCGGGAACCCCCGAGAACGCCATCCGCCAACTCCAACGAGCATTTAAACTTCAAGGGCGCTCGCCCGGCAAACCGCCGGACGAGCGCACAAGAAGAAATCGGCGAGCGAACCCCGAGCACCGCAGAGCCGAGGAGAAGCGTGCGATTGCTCCCTCGCGAGGACCACAATGCCTCCTCAAAGAGGTTCCCCCCGCGAGGATCAAGGTGGAATCGCCGCAATTCCGAAAGGGCTACGCCGAATTCATTTTAGACGGAGGTTCGTCCTTGAACCTCATCCATGTCGGCGCCCTTGACGAAGATCTCGAGGTCGATACCAGCGACACGCGTTCAATCCGAGGCGTGGTTCCTCACGCGATAAAAACGCTAGGAACTATCGCCCTCGAGATAAGGAAGGCGCACGCGGTTTTCCATGTATTTAATGGGGAACGATTACCGCGATCTGACGGTCTCCTGGGGGCTCCGTTCCTCCACGATCAGAAGGCCGAAATCTCGTACAACCACTGTACATTGGTCACCGCGAGCGAGCCGACCAACCCGATACCATTCTGTAATCGCCGCGAACTCGAACCCGCTCTCGGAGAAGCAGAGACGGTCAAGGTGCACCTCGAGGGACGCAGCAGGCAACAAATCGCGCTGAAACTGCGAAACTCAAATGTGTACGACGGGTATCTGCGACGCATCGAGCTCGGCCCTCATGTACACATCGGTGAAGCTGTAGTGACAAATCGCAAGGGCACTTGTTATGCCATTGCGACCAACACACACAGCGACGCCGTCGATTTCGAAATACCGGCTCAGGAACTCGAGCCATACGAAATCGGATCCGGGCCGCTGTCCGACGCCGACGACGAACGACGCGCGGCACCCGTTACCTCCAAACAACAACGAGTGAGTACGATTCTGCAGAGCTTGCGTTTTGACCACTTGAATAGCCTAGAGCGTAAACACGTCCGTGACCTAGTGAAATATAATTCGGACGTTTTCCACCTGCCCGGCGACGAGTTAAGGGGATCAACCGCGGTAAAGCATGTGATCCCGACCGTCGACGATACTCCGGTCCATACTAAACAGTATCGGTACCCGAGGGTGCATCAGGAGGAAATCGGAAGGCAAATTAAAGGCCTTCTCGATAATAAAATTATCAAACCATCGCACTCCCCCTACAATTCTCCTCTGTGGATCGTCCCCAAAAAGGCCGATTCTCAAGGGAATAAAAGGTGGAGGATGGTGATCGATTATCGGCAGCTAAATGAGAAAACTGTCGGCGACAGTTACCCTCTGCCGAACATCACCGAAATTCTGGACCGCCTCGGGGGAGCGAAATATTTTTCAATCTTCGATCTGGCTAGCGGGTTTCACCAGATCAGAGTCGCGGAGAAAGACCAGCCGAAAACGGCGTTCACGACCCCTCGAGGTCATTACGAATTCGCACGGATGCCGTTCGGACTAAAGAACGCACCCGCCACCTTCCAACGGCTAATGGACAACGTCTTGACGGGATTAACGGGTACGGAGCTATTCGTATACCTAGATGACATCGTAATATTCTCGACATCCCTTCAAGAACACCGTACGAAGGTCAACCGGCTGTTCGAACGCCTGCGAAGGAGCGGATTGACCCTGCAACTCGATAAATGCGAGTTCCTGCGTAAAGAGGTCAACTATCTGGGACACATCCTGAGCAAAAACGGGGTGAAACCGGACACCAAAAAACTGATCGCCGTGAAGAATTTTCCCCTACCAAAAACACCGAGGAATGTGCGAGAATTCCTTGGTCTCGCTGGTTATTACCGGAAATTCATTCCGAATTTCTCAGGCCGAGCAAAGCCACTCTCTGAACTCACGAAGAAGACAACAAAGTTCGAATGGACCAAGGAAACACAGTCCAGTTTCGAGGATCTTCGAGACACCCTATGCACCGCGCCTCTATTGCAATATCCCGACTTTAAAAGAGCATTTATTTTGACAACAGACGCCTCGGACGTCGCAATAGGAGCCGTGCTGAGTCAGGGAGAAAAACCAGGCCAAGACCTGCCAGTTCAGTATGCCAGCAGAGTGCTGAACTCAGCCGAAAGGAACTATACCACAACCGAGAAAGAATGCCTAGCGATGGTCTACGCGGTGAAATATTTTCGCCCCTATTTATACGGCCGAAAATTCACTCTCGTAACTGATCATCAGCCTCTTGTTTGGCTACATTCGGTAAAGGACCCTTCCTCAAGGCTGATGCGATGGAGGCTGCAGTTGGAAGAATATGAGTACCAAGTTGCTTACAAAAAAGGTAAAACCAACTTGAATGCCGACGCTCTTTCGCGGAATCCAGCCTCCGCGTTCCCGGTCGTACCAAAGGAGAGTGCAAATTCCGGGAAGGGAGGTTCGAACCCGCCAAGACTCGAAGAGAGTACAATCGCAGGACGAATACGCGACCGAGGCCGCGCAGCCACCAAAGCTACATACGCGGACCCGAGTTTCTCGGAAGCCTCCGATGACGAGGTCGAATCCGTCGAAAATAATACTCGACGCGAAAGCATGTTGCCGACCCCGGAGCTCGATGCCATTAACGAGTCAGAGGAAAAATCGTGCGATACTACCTCCGAACTTGATACGTCGACGCAATCTGATCCTCGCGGCTACCGCTTCGACACGTCGATGGCATATCAACATGGCACGAATCAATTGTCCTTGGAAGAAGCAAAGGGCCGCCTACGCAGGTTATCCGGCAACCTTCCACCCATCCGAAACACATCGCACGACCTAAGTTCGGTACTCGACGACGATTCAACTTGCAGCAACGCCGAACTCACCCTGCAGCAAGCCGGGATCATAGAAAGGGAGTATTGCGATAGTCCGGAAACGTCGCAGCGAATCACCAGGTTACTCAGCCGCGCTGCAACTACCGACGACAGTCATATCAGCGGAAATTGCGCCAAACAGCAACCTAAGGAACCTACCGTACAAAACAGGATATCCTTAATGCCGACGCCAACGAAGGGCGAGCAACCCGCGTACGGCTCTACACCTCGCAAGGTACGGATCTCACTGCCATTCACGGAACCCGTCCAGGAAACGGACACTGCGATCCAAACTTCGGAAAAGGGCACAGAGAAATCGATCGATATCTACTCCTCGTCCTCCTCGGACTCGTCCTCATCGTCATCTTCGGAGGACGAAGAACTCAGCCTCTCCGACAGCGACTCTGAACACAGCGATTCAGACGCGGAAGCCAGGCCGACACCTCGCTGCCAAATCAGCATAAAATCAGGCCCGCTTACAGCCAGCCGAGGAACCGTCGTGCACCTCGTATCGAAGGATGGAATACTGACCACGCCCGTGGGAAAACAGCTCCACGACCTCGGCTATATCAACGCCGAGGAGCTAAAACGGGAACTCAAGAAAACAAATGTGGCATCCAGTAACTTCCAAAACTCGAAGGTCCTAAGTATCGCCGCCACCGAAACCTACTATCGGAAGATGACCTTCGACGAACTCAAAGAGGCTATGCAGGCCCTTCGCCGATACATCAAGGCCAACGGAGCTCGTGACCTTCGCATCGCCTCGCACGGAGACGGACATGACGAAATATCTCCATCCACGCTCCAGCGGATACTCGAAGAAACTCTCTCCGAGATCGACTGCAGAATCGCCATATGCACGGGAAGGATCGAGACACCTCCGGCCTTGGAACGCCTCGACATCATCAAACAATGGCACACCGACCATATCGGAGGCCATAAGGGCGCTCGGAAAACCTACGAGCGCCTACGCCAAAGGTACCATTGGAAAGGGATGAAAAAGGACGTTCAAGACGCCGTTCGATGCTGCCATAGCTGTCAACAGCACAAGCTCGTCCGAATAAAAACAAGAGAGCCGATGATCATCACCGATACACCGGTGGCAGCATGGGAGAAAATTGCGATCGACATCTTAGGGCCATTGCCTCTCACGAAAAAGGGCAATAGATTCGCTCTCACAACGATCGATCTGTTGACAAAATTCACAAGAGCCTTCGCCCTCCCCGACATGAAATCGTCCACGGTCATAAAGACGCTCGACCGCGAGTATTTCACTGTCCACGGGACGCCGCTACACATTCTCAGCGACAACGGTAAGTGCTTCGTCAGCACTCGCATGGAAGACTTCCTAAAAGAAAAAAACATTCACCATGTGAAGGCCACCACCTATCACCCGCAGAGCAACGGATCCTTGGAGCGCAACCACCAAGGAATCGCAGATTATATAAAACATTACATCGGCAAGGACACTGAGTGGGACGACCTCCTTCCATACGCCACACAGTCATACAATGCCACCGTGCATGAGTCAACGAAATTCACGCCATACGAGATGGCGTACGGCAAACTCATGAAGACGCCGTCCACGCCACCGCTGAAACAAGACCTACCAACAGCGACCGGGTACGTGGCAAACTTGGCAGGAAGGCTCGACGAATTGGCCGAGATAGGTGGCAACAATCTCAACAAAAGCAAAAACGCAGCAAAGGTGCGACACGACAAAACCTTAAACGCAGTACCCTACCACCCCGAGGACCTCGTGTACGCTCTGCGCGAACCAAAGCGGCAAAAGTTCGAGCCCTACTACAACGGGCCCTACCGTGTCGCAAAGGTCCTCGATGGAAATACCGCGCTGATCGACAAGGGCAACGGTCGCCTAGACCTAACACACATGGACAAGCTGAAACCGGCCCATGTGGAAGGGAGCACCATACCCACCCCGGTGCCCCCGAAAAAACGAGGCCGACCGCCCAAGGCCAGGCCAGCGTGGAAATGAAAAAAAAAAAAAAAAAAAAAAAAAAAATGTTGCCATCCTTATTTTTGTTCTTTATTCAAAATTTTCTTTCCAAAGATCAGCCGATATAATTTTGATTTCATCACCGAAAAGCTTCATCTCTGCCGCATCAACCCAGTTTCCACAAGAGCACGGGAAGCGTGGACCACGGGTACCACGTTCCATCTAGGAAGGGAGGGCTGTTACGGACCGATCAACCTGGCAACGGCCAGATTTCGCAATCCACTCGCTCGACGGGGAATTCCACACCGGCGGTCAACTCCGTGTGGAAATCGCCCAAATCGCCGCCTCAGCAGCACACTTCGGGTTCACCGAAGCGATCGCCGCAACACCGGCCACGCGCAACCCGGTCAGCGCGGCCCACAATAATTTCTCCTAATGCAACGGCCCCGCGAGTTCTTCCCGAAATTCAGCGGCCCCGAGAGCCGTTCTCAAAATGCAACTGCCGATTGGGAAGTTGACCCGATTGACAAATCAACTTCCCAATCGACGACCGACATATCGTTCCCGGTAACCCCCACGAGCTCCTTCCCCAAGGCAACGAGGGTCCGGACAGACCAAACTTTAATCAGTCTTAATTGATCTCCCAGTCTTAGCGAATCTCTCGTCTTAACAGACAGTGGTCGACCGGTACCCGTGCCTTAGTGGTGAGTACGCTTCACATACTTAGAGTCT
>CAXFZK010000360.1:0-2500 GCA_964007305.1 Netelia melanura
GATCGGTCTTACGCGCCGGTCTCCGAGCCCCCGATCGGTCTACGCGCCCCGACCAACACTAGACGACGACGCAAAAAAAAAGTTGAATTTTTTTTTTTTTTTTTTTTTTTTTCCCTCTCTACAATCAACTTCAATGCTCTAGAGCAGAACTTCGTGCCGAGTCGGGGCGCGCGTGTCGGATATACGCCCCGATCGGTTCCACGCGCCGTCTTCGAGCCCCGATCGGTCTACGCGTCGTCTCCTAAGCCCCGATCGGTCCTACGCGTCCGTCTCCGAGCCCCGATCGGTCTACGCGTCGTCTCCGAGCCCCCGATCGGTCTACGCGCCGTCTCCGAGCCCCGATCGGTCTACGCGCCCGACCAACACTAGAGACGACGCAAAAAAAAGTTGAATTTTTTTTTTTTTTTTTTTTTTTTCCCTCTCTACAATCAAGTTCAATGCTCTAGAGCAGAACTTCGTGCCGAGTCGGGGCGCGCGCGTCGGATATACGCCCCGATCGGTCCACGCGCCGTCTTCGAGCCCCGATCGGTCTACGCGTCGTCTCCTAAGCCCCGATCGGTCTACCGCGTCGTCTCCGAGCCCCGATCGGTCTACGCGTCGTCTCCGAGCCCCGATCGGGTCTAGCGCGCCGTCTTCCGAGCCCCCGATCGGTCTACGCGCCCCGACCAACACTAGAGACGATGCAAAAAAAAAGTTGAATTTTTTTTTTTTTTTTTTTTTTTTTCCCTCTCTATCAAATCAAGTTCAATGCTCTAGAGCAGAACTTCGTGCCGAGTCGGGGCGCGCGTCGGATATACGCCCCCGATCGGTCCACGCGCCGTCTTCGAGCCCCCGATCGGTCTACGCGTCGTCTCCTAAGCCCCGATCGGTCTACGCGTCGTCTCCGAGCCCCGATCGGTCTACGCGTCGTCCTCCGAGCCCCGATCGGTCTACGCGCCGTCTCCGAGCCCCCGATCGGTCTACGCGCCCGACCAACACTAGAGACGACGCAAAAAAAAAGTTGAATTTTTTTTTTTTTTTTTTTTTTTTTCCCTCTCTACAATCAAGTTCAAATGCTCTAGAGCAGAACTTCGTGCCGAGTCGGGGCGCGCTGCGTCGGATATACGCCCCCGATCGGTCCACGCGCCCGTCTTCGAGCCCCGATCGGTCTACGCGTCGTCTCCTAAGCCCCCGATCGGTCTACGCGTCGTCCTCCGAGCCCCGATCGTGTCTACGCGGTCGTCTCCGAGCCCCCGATCGGGTCTACGCGCCGTCTCCGAGCCCCGATCGGTTCTACGCGCCCTCGCCCGACCAACACTAGAGACGACGCAAAAAAAAGTTGAATTTTTTTTTTTTTTTTTTTTTTTTCCCCTCTCTACAATCAAGTTCAATGCTCTAGAGCAGAACTTCGTGCCGAGTCGGGGCGCGCGTCGGATATACGCCCCGATCGGTCCACGCGCCGTCTTCGAGCCCCGATCGGTCTACGCGTCGTCTCCTAAGCCCCGATCGGTCTACGCGTCGTCCTCCGAGCCCCGATCGGTCTACGCGTCGTCTCCGAGCCCCGATCGGTCCTACGCGCCGTCCTCCGAGCCCCCGATCGGGTCTACGCGCCCGACCAACAACTAGAGACGATGCAAAAAAAAAGTTGAATTTTTTTTTTTTTTTTTTTTTTTTTTCCCTCTCTACAATCAAGTTTCAATGCTCTAGAGCAGAACTTTCGTGCCGAGTCGGGGCGCGCGTCGGATATACGCCCCGATCGGTCCACGCGCCGTCTTCGAGCCCCGATCGGTCTACGCGTCGTCTCCTAAGCCCCGATCGGTCTACGCGTCGTCTCCGAGCCCCGATCGGTCTACGCGTCGTCTCTCGAGCCCCGATCGGTCTACGCGCCGTCTCCGAGCCCCGATCGGTCTACGCGCCCGACCAACACTAGAGACGACGCAAAAAAAAGTTGAATTTTTTTTTTTTTTTTTTTTTTTTCCCTCTCTACAATCAAGTTCAATGCTCTAGAGCAGAACTTCGTGCCGAGTCGGGGCGCGCGTCGGATATACGCCCCGATCGGTCCACGCGCCGTCTTCGAGCCCCGATCGGTCTACGCGTCGTCTCCTAAGCCCCGATCGGTCCACGCGTCGTCTCCTAAGCCCCGATCGGTCCACGCGTCGTCTCCTAAGCCCCGATCGGTCCACGCGCCGTCTCCGAGCCCCGATCGGTCTACGCGCCGTCTCCAAGCCCCGATCGGTCTACGCGCCCGACGATCACTATAGACGCCGCGAAGAAAACTTGAAATTTAATCATTTTTTCTGTCCTGAAACGGCCGAAGTTCTTTCTTTATTCTATCGCGATGTTACGACGCAATATCTCTGATCTATGATACTTTCTCGTCGCGGTATTCCGAAAGTTGATTGGTCTACATGTAACTTCAATGAATAATCTACATGAGCTCGAGCCTGTCGACACTCGTGTTCACAAAAACAATGTCAAGAAAGTCTTTCGGGCAAGAAACCATTTCAATACGATCGCCAAC
>CAXFZK010000361.1:0-12739 GCA_964007305.1 Netelia melanura
CGTTGTACCGTTAATTCCCTCGTAAATGCAGACTCGAGACACCAGAAGAGTACACGAAGCTTACGGACAAACCCGATCCCTCCCTCACTTCTCACCAGGCGACATGAGTCGACGCTTTCTTCCAGCGTCTCATCGACAACATTGTATCCGTGTTCCTCCTTCCACCTTTCTTTCTCACGTTTCTACCGTTGATCACACTGTACCTGTTCCAGTCTCGCGGTCCACTCTCTTCCTCGACGATTTGGCGATCGATACCCAACCACGAAGATCTCTATCGATTGTTTATTTTGTCTCGTGAAACTAATGGACCGACATGATTTTACAGTTAGGCGAGGACTCGCACCGGTTTATTCACGATTGAGAAACGTCGTGGTTTGTGATCGTTAATCGTCTCTGTTTATAGATTTTATCACTCTTTTTTTAGACGTTTTGTCGCTAAATTTTTAGGTGAGAGAGAGAGAGAGAGACCGATTGGAAGATCATGATCGATTCTCAAAGAGCAGAAGATTTTTGTTTTCTTTTCGAGGCAAATAAAAAATGTTCTTTATCGATGCATTTTTATTGATATCATTGTTTTTTTTGCTCGCAGATGGCAGCACCGGAGATAATCGCCAGGGAAGAATGGCGCTACACGCCGAGGCACCTTCGTCGAAGGCGAAGAGGGAACAAGCCTTGAGAAATATTCTCGCTGCACGAAGACGCCAGCTTCTTGGCTCGAGGATGTCGGAAGTCTCAAAAACAGCGAGTCCATTGACGAAAACACCCAGACCGGTGCTAGGTGTCTTCAAGGATCCTCTCGATATGCTCGAGGCTCAAGAGACTCGTCACGGTATTTACGTCACGGCTCCGATCGGCGACGAAGTTACGGTAATTATGGAAAACGACGAGCCGGACACGTTCGATTTTTTGAACAAGCCAAATTCCGCGAAGGAGACGACCACGAGTACGTCAACGCGACCGGTAGAGATCGAAGACTCAACGAAAAGTTCACTCCTCCTTAAAATCAACGAGACTAATTCTTGGAATCTCACGGCAAAAATCAACGAGACAGCAGGATTGAAAAATATGTCTCAAACACCACCGCGTTCCCAAAAGGTCCTGGAACACGAGAATCGACGAAAGAATACCGTGGCAATGCCCGAGTCTCTGTACAATCACTTCAGACCGGTCGAGAGCAACATTCCCGTCGAGGACATGACCCAGTTTCTTTACTTCGGTCAAAAATTACATCCGGACAATCAGAACTCGTCCACATCATCGAGAAGCTCCAACAATTCCGTTCATGACGCGACGTCGACTTCCTCGACGTTGTCGAATTCACGACGTCGTTATTCCAAGAGATTTAGTACAACGACCTCGATACCGGTACCGAGGCTCGAGGACATCGTGAACGAGGAAATGAACATCGCACTTGAGCGTAGTACGATCGAGAAGAATAAAATTCCTAAAATCAAGAATGTATTCAGGAGTCCTGGTACAGGAACGTATTTTCGTAAATCGCCGGTAAGAACGTCCGATCCAACGATCGTCACCAACGTCATCGTACCTCGCGAAACTACTAGAAACTCGTCCGTCGTGTCCGATAACAAGAGAGAGAACGTCTCGTCGCGGAATACCGGAAAATTTACGCACCAGTCCGCTCACGCTCGACAGTCGTCCGAACGGGATGAAGGAAGCGATTCCCGCGTCGACTCGGTAATCCTGGCTGAAAGCGTTGCTCCTGCCCACCTGGCGAACGTCACGAGCGAGAATGCGACCGATTCGACCCAGTTTCGTACGGAGACGGAGGCGTCGAAGAAAAATGAAAGGAGACACCAACGCGGAGAGAAGGTGGAAGCAAGAATGGAGAGCGAGGAATCAGGAAATTTTACCAAGGATGAGAACAATGAGAATGGATTGTCGGAGAAGAAATTGGCGCAGCGATCGTTGATCGATAACGATAATACGAATTTGGAAATGGCATCGACTTATCGTCACGAAACGATCGATCGAATCACTACGTGGCAGTCCGTCGATTCGTATCACGAGTCAACGACATTTTCCGCGAAGATCGATAACGATAACGATTCCAAGATGACCTCGAGCTCGATGAACGATCTTACCGGTACACCGGACGCGAAATTATCTTCGACATTTCCCATGACTACGAGTACGAGTCTCGCTCATTCCTCGTTGAGAATCGTTGTAACGGAGCCGATGGGTTACGCCATGGGTCTCGCGGTTTCCTCGAGTCCGGAGGATGAGGAGCAAGAACGGAGAGCGGAGGAGCGAGACGACGAGAAGGATGAGGTAAGAAGCGATTCGGTTATCGGTAAGAAGTACCGTGGCGAACCGAGGGATACCGTTAATCGAGCAGATTCGAGAAGAAACGAAACGAGACCGGCACTCGTCGATTCCCATCGATCTCACGAACCTTCCGAAATTGTTGGATTTCTTTCCACCGTAACTTCGATAAACGGTACGAGGATCGATGCAAACCCTTCACTCGCCTCTACTTCTCAAATTCCAACGACAACGATAGAATCGACATTGTCGGCGGTTACGTCTAACGGTCAGCGGAAAATACCACCCGCGCCATCTAGCGGTGTGCCTGCGTCAACTCAGGTGGTGAAAACGGAACAGAGACAGCACGCGTACGCTTACGAGATAACGAACGTGACGCGACTGTTGCGCAACTACACCGGACCTGGGTTAAACGTCGTAGTGGAGCAGCAGGCTCGGGAGGACAGAAGGAGAAAGGAGAGCGAGGAGAAGGTGGAGAAGGAGGAGGAAAAGGAGGAGGAGGAGAGGAATACGAGCAAGAAAAAGGAGAAGCCTGCGGAGATGAAGGAGGAAAGGGAAGAGGTGGGAGAGAGAGGAAAGGAGATGGAAAGGGATTCAGCATTGACGAGGACCAGCAGCATCCAGAAGATAAGGAACGGTGGTGGATCGGCGCAGTCGACACCGCAGCAGCGACCGCTTCCTCTTCTTCTTCCTACTCTGCAGAGAGCAGCGAGTAGCAGCAGCACCAGCAGCAGCAGTGGTGGCATAGTAGAACCGGCGCGTACGTCTGGCGGTCTCAGTGCCGGTACGGACGTTGCCGAAGCCACTGCGAGTAGTGCTGACAGTGCCAGTGATCGTGGCGGTAACATTAGTGGAGGTGGAAGTGGTAGCTTTACTAGAGCGGGGCACACTCCAACTTCGGGCACCGCGACGCGCGCTACGACCGAGGCCAATCGAGTTTCGACCGCAAGGGCCGACAATAACACCGTGACGACCTTATTTAAAAAAGAGGACCGGAAATTAAAGCGCGACGAGGTCACGGAGAGCGCACCATTGACCTCGACACTGAGGTGGAATCACACGAGTACGAACAGGGTCGCCGGTGGTTACGATCGTGCCGACATTTATGGAAGCGATCGAAGGTATTTCAGAAAATCGGCCAGCGGGGTGCTCAGTCAGAGGACGGTTGAGGAAGGTCTCGTGAAGGAGGTCAAGAGGCGAAGAGGATCGGCATCCTTATCCGGAGGATCCGCAGTTTCGTCGCTATTCTCGTCTTCTCTGAACAACAGAAGGAAAGGTTGGAGAAGCGGCGTGGGTGAGGAGGACAGAATCTCGGGTGTGAGGTCGATGGAAAATCGTGCCGCGATAAATAGTGACAGTCCGTCCACGAGCAAATCCATCCTCGACGAGGATGTGCTCGGTGAGAAATCCGATAAATTCAGTGAGGTTAGTGAGGCAATGACGAAAATGGCAGATGAGGTCACAGCTGGTCAATCGGGCAATATGAATCAGACAGTTTCGCCGAGGTCTAACGCAACGGAAAAATCATTGGAAGTTGGCAAGACGACCGTGCCACCTCCGAGTACTCTGGATTCGCCCGTTGCCAGCGTGAGCGAGAAAAATCCTGATCCTAGTGAGGTTTCGAGTGTCAAGGTCGATGAGGCCGTAACGAAAAACGACGAAAAGTCGAACGTCGATGCCCAGGTCATCGAGAGTACTACGAGCGCGAGTGCGATTAGTGAAAGTACGAACGATAAGCCGAACGATGATTCATTGACCTCGTCGATCTTGACCTCAACACCAAGTTTAGTTTCGAGCGAACGTTCGATCGAAGTAACGACGAACAAATCGCCGGTCTTCCCGGTGACCCCGAGGATGCTGCCGGAACCGAGTGATAAGGAAAGCGACGATGAGGTCAGTGAGGTCAAGCCCGAATCCGTCGACGAAACAAAAGTGGAAGCGAGCAGACCCTTCGGTCTTGCCAAGGATCTCGATCCCTCCGAGATACAGAAGATGTACAGATCGCAGACAACCTTAAAACCCGAAATGGTCATGACGACCATTATCCCCGATTTCGAGAGGTCGATGGACGAAAATCCGGTGACCTCAACAATGACCAAAGAAACAACGAGAACGATGAGTCCCGTGAATTCTTCGATAACGAGAAAGCCACACGGCGGTGAAAGATCGCCCGAGGTCAGAGGTCGCAATCTCTCGGACAAGACTAAGGACAATAAGGACGATATTTTACCTATAATGCAGCTGTACAATACGTCCGATATTTTCAATGGCACCAACAAAGACATCCAGGATTTCCCTAACAATGTCAGGATAGTCGAACTTCCGGGTGTCGGCGAAATCGGTGAGACGAACGAACCTGACCTCATCGGGACAACGACCGCGACAGCGACGATGACACAGTCAGAAATCAGTGAAAGTACAACTGTGAGAAAGGCCGATGACGCGAGAACCGGTGCTGGAAATACGCGAAAAAACAATAACAGACAAACCGGAAGTCGCGACGAGATCCACGACAATGCGACAACGACGAGGTCGTCCAATAACACGAATAACGGAAATTCTTACGTCCACTCGAACAGAACGAGACACAGGCCAAATTACTATCAAACTACGACACCGGATTTCATTGGCTATCGGCCGGAATTCAACGCTACTTTCTTCGAACCCGGCATGATATCGGTCAGTCCAAGAGAATCGATCAACATCAGTGAGGTCATAACGAAGAGACACGACGGTGACACGATCGCGACACAGGAAACCGTCGCTGTCGTCAGTTACATTCTCGCTACCCTCGTCGTATTTCCAATTGCCGTTGGCGTTGGTCTCATCCTCAGAAGACTGATCATTAGAAATCGTAAGGTGAGTGAACTGAACTATAGAAACGAAACGAACAAAAAAAAATCCACTAACATAAACCAATCACCATAAAACTATGACTGTTTACTTCCGCGAATCTGGAGTTATCGGAGATAAAACCATTCACTCGTTATAAACAACCGAGGGAAAGACAGAGACAGGCTTCTTTTTTTCTTTTTACTTTTTTTTCGTTCCAACTATACTTTCTTCATTATCCTCCTATTTTGAGCATCGATGAATATTTCATATTCGCAAAAATTCGTCCGGACCGTTGCAACGAAATGAAAAACGAAATCGGTCACTCGAGCCTGACGCTCTCCTTCGTACCATCGTCGTCCAATTATCCTCGTCGCTCGATCGTAAAATACTTTCACGGATAAATTTGTAATGACCGGGTGTCTCCATAGATTGGAAAAAAGATTCGATGAGCCTCGAAGAGATGGGGGAGTGGGGGAGGGGTGAATGGAGGAGACGAGTATTATCGAGGATCAAGGAAAGGGTCGAACGAAAAAGATTACGATCGTAATTATTTGATTCACGAGTCAATTAATGTCGATGATAATACCGCAATAACAATAATAATAATAATAATAATAATAATAATATGAAACAAAAGTCAAAATAACGCTTACGTTTTTGAGCAATTCTTTTTTCGTTCTTTAATTTTTTTCACTTTTTTAATCGACGAATCTTTGTGTTTTTTTGTTGTTTTTTTCTTCTTTTGTCATCGCGCAGTGCCACAAAGAGACAATGCACAGCGTGCTTCACGCTGTCGAGAACAAAACCGGCGATGCAACTACCTCGTAGTCGCGCATTTAATAATCCGAGGGATTTTAACGTCGACGAAACGTTGCAATTTACGCAACGAGGTCAACGTGTCAAGTGTGATTAAGTATGATTAGCACGAAAACTTAAGATTCGTCCCGCGATTAAATTCCTTTTTTTTCGCGACTTTTTGCAAAGATATTCTCTCGCGGTAGCGCCGACACGCGTTTCGTACGAATCTTCAACGACGACGCGCTCCGTTATTTCTCGCGTGTGCGATCACGCGAAAACCTCGATGTCCTTACCGCTCTCGTCCTTTCGTCATAATTAACGATTTTTCATAAAGCGCTCCTCGCGTTTCAATGACGTGATCAATTTTTGAATAAATTTCTGAGCGAATAAAAACGAAACAAAAAAAAACATAAAAATCGTTTTTATTTTTCAATTTCAAGCGATTTAAATTTAATAAAGTTAAAAATAAATCAATTCGAAGGATCTTCTTTCACGATCGATACGAGTTGAATAAATATTTGTACAAATGGTTAATTATCGATTATTCATGTAATCGATCAGAATTGATGAAACTCGTGCCGATTTTCTTACGCAACTTTCACGATTCAATATCTTTCACGATCCTCGATTTATCGAACGTACGATATATTCGATTAGAGAACGTCCGTCTATCGATTCTCGTTCGGTTCGTTTGAAAGTTAATTGACTATCGAACAAATTTAGGTTTTTCTCTCTCTCTCTCTCTCTCTCTCTCCCACTCTCTCTTGACCCAATTTTGCTTTCACCTCTCGAAACTCGATACATCCTTCGGGCTCGTTAACGTCACTCCAAAAAAAAAAACACAAATTTGACAACATCCTTATTAAACGATAATTCCAACGATCGAACGCAATCGTGTTTCTTTTGTCTCCCGATGAATTTGCGAAAGAATTTGACTGACAAAGATTCGTTGGAAATCTCGTTAAGGAAGATTCCTCGCGGGTTAAGGGGGAGCTTAAGCCAAGGATTGTGTCCTGTCATGATTTTTTCGATGACTAAATTTAAAGGAGTTGATACACCTGTGTATCTTAATTCACACTCAGTTTTTCATTTTTCATTCTTTCTCTTTCTCTTTGAATATACATAATAATCTATCTCTCGCGTGTGGCCGACTCGACGCGTTTTCCATATTTGATTCGCGAAGGAGAAATTCCGTCACGACGTTTATTTCGATTCGTCATCGACGCGAAACACGCTCGCTATGCGCGTGCGATCTTCCATAATCTTCGAGTCTTCGGATTCGTTCCAGAGATTAAAGATCCGTCGCTACTGCGCGCGCTCGTCAATCGCCTATCATTAATGACGCGTTATTAACGATTTTTATTTTCTTTCTTATTCTATCTCCATGGCCGATCGATCTTTTGAAATATATATTAACCATATATTTCCTCGCGTCCCGTGTCGTTTTAAATTACGGCGGAAAATTTAAACTCAAGGAAATTGTAATTGAATATTGATTGGATTGAATTAATTAATTCAATAATAATAAGAAAAATTATGTTAAAATTATATATTGGAATTATAATCGATAATTGATCGAGTAAAAAATGTAATAAATTTATTATTTTTTGTTATAAAATTATTATAAAATTATTATTTCTAACGATTTTTTTATTGCCGTGTCATTTTAAATCACGGCGGAAAATTTAAACTCGTGGAAATTATATTTGAATATTAATTGGATTGAATTAATTAATTCAATAATAATAATCAAAATTATGTTAAAATTATATATTGGAATTATAATCGATAATTGATCGAGTAAAAAAATTTAGAAATTTATTATTTTTTGTTATAAAATTATTATAAAATTATGTTATAGATTTATTACAAAATTATTATTTCTAACGATTTTTTTATTGTCGTGTCGTTTTAAAACACGGCGGAAAATTTAAACTCGCCGAAATTATAATTGAATATCGATTAGATTGAATTAATTAATTCACTAATTATAATCAAAATTATATTAAAATTTTATATTGGAATTATAATCGATAATTGATCGAGTAACAAAATTAGTCAATTTATTATTTTCTGTTATAAAATTATTATAAAATTCTGTTATAGAATTATTCTACAATTATTATTTCCAAAGATTTTTTTAATTCCCGTGTCATTTTAAATCACAACGGAAAATTTAATCTCGCGTTTAAATTGTTATTAAAATTATATCGTGAAATTAAAATCGACAATTGATCGAGTAAAAAATAAATTAATAAAATTATTATTTTCCCTTCACCGTGCTTTTTGTTTAATAATAATTGTACGCTTCGCACATCAAAGTCACTTTTCGCCTAAGGCAAAGTTTTTCCATTCTTCCATTTTCTTTTCCTCGCGCATTTTTTTCTCAAACTGTTTTTACGTTTTTTTCCCTAGCTCGTTGTGACGCTATTCAAACTCGCGCGCTTGTCCCGTCAGGTTGGATTTAATTTATGCCCCGATGTAGTACGACTTTACGATCGTACGAATTCGCCTCTTCCCGTTTAAGACAAGACCTCCCTTATACTCTCGTGTACAATTCCGCAGCAATTAACGTAAAAAAATATCCCCCGCGTCCCTTTTTCTCTATTTTCTTCCTTTCCTCCTTCGGTTCAAATTCCAAAAAATTAAAAAAAAACTGGAATAAATTCATTTTCTTTCCAGATTTAAATTAACAAAATTGAATAAATTTGCATTATCAACGAAAACAAATTTACCAATAAAAATATTCCCAAAAACGTAAATTTCTCGCAGATTTTTCAAGCGATGAATGGAAATAATTTAAAAAAAATTGCATCAAACATAAACAAATTTAATAAAATCAAAATCAAGCTAAATCTGAAGATTTTCAAACAATTTTAAAACTAAAACCGTCCTACCGTTCCTTACATAACATTCCCGATCCAAGAATACGTTCCTTCATGAACGAGACTTACATATTTGCATTAATTATTACGTATAACTCACGAGGCTGTCGATCAAAGCAACAAATAATTAAACTCGCTACTTTACGTACAATTTGCATCTTCCCCCTCCCCTCACTTCCATCGAGCGATTCCGTAAATTGTAATAAAGCGTAGTAAACATAATCTCCGCTTAGTGGAAGAATATAATTCGCAGCGTTGAATTCAGGAACGGTCGTACGTATTAGCATTTGTTATTGCGAGGAGCAAGAAGCTTAGTCTTATCTCTCTTCGTACACGACGCATGGGCAACACGTGTGTTTTTGCGAGGGAAAAAAAATCTTCTTTCACGAGAAGATAATGAGTTTTTGCGATTTAACGATCAACGTCGACGTCTCGACGGTTTTTCCTGAGCGTCGAACGCCTACGCGATCGTTTTTTTCACGTTTTTACAAGGTTTTTTCTTATTTTTTTTTAATACTTCTCACAGTTCTTCCCACAGTTATCGGCATCTCCTCAATTTACGTCATCGATTCCCAACACGCGAAAGGATCAATCTTTGCTCGTTTCCTCTCGGCGAGCATTCAAATCGTATTCAAATCATCGGTTACGGAGTACAAAGAAAACAAATTGTTCTCATAGATCGTGGACGCGAGTTAGCGAGAAAATAAATTTTTGCCCAGGCCGAGTCCCGGAGACAGGAACGTCTCTTTGATTGAGCCGGAATAAAAACGTCGAGAGTTCACGATTCACCGTGGATTTTTGCGGAGAGGGAGCGAGAAAATGATCGTTTTAGCCTGAGATACCATGGATCGATAATCGTTTTCGATAATCGATCGACGATTGGACGATAAAATTTTGTATTGCGAAATTTAATTCGCGAAATTGCGACATCGATGATCGGCGTGCGAATATTTGCGTAGTTTGCATCTCGCGTTGGAAACAAAAGAACTTTAGTTGGGTTGGAAAAAAAAACTTGCAATCTGTTTTTCGACGATCTCGGCTCGAATTTTGAATTAATAAAACATCAACAGGTCGTTATTTTTGTTCATAATATTTGTGTTTTTCGTGAATCGTTTCTATATTTACTTTTGTTTTGTGTTGCTTTTTGTTATTGTTCGTATATTTATTCGCGGGAATAAGTTGGAATCGACGTCAGTGGACGACACCTGGCAGCCTTTGTGATAAATAAAGTCGTTTTCTCGTAAACAAACGAGTTGATAAGAAGTTTATGTACGCATGTGGCTTGACATCAAAAGCACATTTGCTTCGTATATATTTGTTGAGAATCGGCAGGAACGAAGCGTGAGACGATTTCACTTTGCCCGACTGACGTACTATTTGATTGCGTAGGTGCTCGAAGAGTCCGACACGTCGTCGGAAATAAGCTGCAGGAAGGATGCGCTCAATCTTGAGAACGGTGACTTTAAAACTTCGATCGAAAAAGCCATAACGAAGCTACCGAGAATTCAACACTTGGTCAGTACAACATCAAATTTTAATAACGTTTTTCTTATTTATTGCTGTTGATTTGATTCGTTTTAGTTTATGATCGAATACGATGAAATCAAAGACAATGGTGTCTTATTTATTTGATTTTATCGAAGTTGATTTTTTTCGTGCGATTGCGTTCAAGTTTAGTCGATCTAATTTGGTGTAAAACAAATGCTTGAAAAGAAGAGAAATCAAACAAAATTGAATGAAATTGAATAAAATCCAGGAAAAGCAAATGAAATCAAACGAAATAAAATGAAATCAAACAAAATCAAATGAAATAAAATGAAATTAATCAAAGTCAAACGAAATCAATCAAAATAAAATGGAATCAAACAAAATCAAATGAAATCAAACAAAATCAAATGAAATCAAATAAAATTAAGTGAATTCAAACAAGATCAAATGGAATCAAACAAAATCAAATGAAATTAACCGAAATAAAATGACATCAATCAAAGTCAAACGAAATCAATAAAAATCAAGTGATATCAAACAAAATCAAATAGAATCAAACAAAATCAAATGATATCAAACAAAATCAAATGGAATCAAACAATATCAAATGAAATCAAACAAAATCAAATGAAATCAAACAAAATCAAATGAAATCAAACAAAATCACGTGAATTCAAAGAACATCAAATGGAATCAGACAAAATCAAATGAAATCAAACAAAATCAAATGAAATCAAACAAAATCAAATGAAATCAAACAAAATCAAATGAAATAAAATGAAATTAAATGAAAGAAATTACATTAATCGAATCAAATGGTATTTTGCTGTCATTGAACGATCGAAAGTTTCTCAAGATATATTTAATGAAAAATTACTTTACAAAACAGTGTCACGAAGCGGAAAAGCCTCCACCTCCTCCATCACAGGAATCACGATGGGAATTTCCACGCGACAAGCTCAGATTACAGACGGTCTTGGGTCAAGGAAATTTTGGTCAGGTATGGAAAGCCGAGGCGGATGATCTGACGGGTCATCAGGGTACGACGAGGCTCGTGGCCGTTAAGACCGTGAAAGAGGGAGCGTCCGCGAGAGAGAAGGAGGATCTTGTACGGGAACTCGAGATAATGCAACAGCTCGGAAATCATCCTAACGTCGTGACGCTTCTCGGCTGTTGCACCGAAGAGGGTGAGTTTTTTAAAATAATAATTTTCATCGTCATTATCGTCATCATCATCATCGTTGCTGTTCGTCCCTCTCATCATCCTCATCCTCGTTTCTTCTCGTCATTGTCGTCGTTTTACAATCTTCGTCGTACGCGATCGTTTCTATCCGGCGAATCTGTTCAAGGACGTGCTTTTTGATGCGCGCGTACTCGTGTCCTCCGCACGTTCAGCGAAACGCGACGTAATAATTGAGCAATCAGGATTTCCACGGATGATCTCTCGTCCGACGAACGTGCATGCGCGCTTCAAACTCGAGAGACATGAAAACCGGACGACGAAGATCGACGTTCGCGCCAGCAAAAATTCTATCGACGTCGGTTAATGTTGAACGCCTTCGAAGTCGACTAACGTCGTCGAGAGAAAATTGTTCTTTTCCCAACAAAGAAGAAAAAAAGAATTCAAGACGAAGAATAAAAGGAAAACAAACAAACGAGAAACTTCTCGTTAAGATTAATCTCTCTTACCGAGAAGATTGTAATCGAAACGTTCGTCCTTTGACTGTAATTTACCGTCCCGTGATTGTTATTTGACACATCGTCCACTGCCGGGAAGATAGTATTTTTTTTTCTTCAACACCGAGCTCGAGGAAGCATCACGGATTAATCTTGAAGAATTCTTTTATCAGGCTCTCGTTTCACATTTATAATTACTACCGCAAATTTGTCATCGACCGAACGATTAAAAATGCATAATTCTTGCAATCAGTTAAAAAAACATCGCAAATACTCGAACCTCTTATTATTATTATTTACACAAATCTTCAAATGTTATCCACTCCGAGTCAAAAACAAAAACGTTATTCGAATTTTCGTATCGAAAAACATTGTTATTTTTGCAAAAATGAAAGATAACTAAAAAAGTAAACGTAACAATATTACAATTTTTTCCTAATTAATTAACAAAAAAACTCCATTAGAGCAATTAATAACGATCAATAATTTAATACAAATTTTTAAATATATTCAAAAATAATTTTCTCGGTCAAACTAGTTATCAAAACCTTCTGCCTTTACCACTGTTCGTCGTCATCGTCGTCCAGCAACAAGCCCCAATCTGCCTCCCATCCCCTCGCCTCGTCGTCCCACCGTCATTCGAAACAGCACGCAAGCCATAGTACCGAACCAGCACGAATTTATGCTCGCGACGTCAAAGTAAAATTGATGACCGGGCAAAAGTCGTGAGCATCGTCGTCGTCGTCGTGGTCGTTGCTACCGCGCTTACGACT